>CM030367.1:46145107-46298355 GCA_017893485.1 Hemerocallis citrina
CATATTGGAACCATTGTCATAACCCTGTCCTCTAACATAAAAAATATCAAGCCCAAGAACCATTAGAACATCTTCAAGCACATCAAAAAGTCCCAACCCGAATATATCATCAACAACTAAAAATTCTTACAAGAATTCTTCCACCTTTATCAGACTTTTTGAAACATAAACACATCGTATGACTGGAGACATTTGTTCCTCATGACTTACATCTGGAGTACAATCAAGTATTACTCAATAATACTTTACTTCTTTAATTATTTTAATGATTGCACCTTCTACCTCACTTGCCAGCAATTCTATCAATTCATTTTAGATTTTGTGACTAAGATAATGCTTATGAGATTCACCGCTTTGAAACTTCCTAATGCGTTCTTTCATGATTGGATCGAATTCGGCAATCATTTCAATCAAGCTTAAGAAATTTTCATTATTCTCTTCATAATTTTCTCATTGTCACCACGAAATGCCAACGCATTTTTAGCAAGTATTTTAACAACAACATTGATTTTAGCAATGCTTGTCTCCAATGTTCTCTTTCCATAATAATTAATAGTTCCACACCTCTGTCAATAACTTCAAGATTTTCCAATCTCATCTCCAATTCAAGCCAACTTGTCATGCAATTAATGTGATCTTCATTCTCGTCATGACTAACAAGTCTATGACTAATATTATGCTAATATTTAAATCCTTCGCTTGCCAATTGACTATTGGTCCCTTCTTTCTTGAACAAATTATAGCAAAAACAAAACACTTTATCTAAACTAGTCAAACAGATAAGCCATCTTCTATCATGTGTTTCCCCATTTAACAGTGCACACAAGAAAATTGCCTACCTTCGCCATCCTTAGGAAAATCAATAAAAACTTTAACGGGTCCCTCTTACAACTAATAAATCCCAAAAAAATTATCAATCTTCTCCCAATTTCATTGAATCATGAATATTTATGGGTCTATATTCTTCATTTTGAGTTGCTTCAGCATTTTCATCACCCACATTCAAATTAACATACTCACTTGACTCTTGATTTGGTTCAGCATTTTCATAACCCACATTCAACTCTTCATGTTCCTGAACTTCTTCTTCATTAGCATTTTCATTCTCATTCTCAATCACTATTGGTTTGTTGATAAAAAAACATTATCAAATGACCGAATTTGTGATTGTATAAATTTATCTTCTTCTTATTTCTTTTTTTTTTCTTTTTGACGCTCTAGACACATACTTTCTATACATGATAAAACTGGAAAAAGAAAAAAAAAATTAATTAAGCCATAATGTATCAGAGTTCAACTTAATTAAGCCATAATCTATTAGTTTGAAAGTTGAAACACTAGCTTGAGACTTGCAACAGTAAAACAAAATCCTAATCTATTAATTTGAAACCCTAACTTGAGAATCACAGTTCCCAATGATAAAACAATGCAACAATAAATTATGTCAGAAAGTAAAATCGGGTAAGAAATAGCTACCAAATAGTAATGAAAAATGACAACATCAGTAGAGCAACTCAGCAACTCAGTAACTCAGCAAGAGCAAGAGAGGAAGTGAGGAACAACAAAAAAAAGCAACTCAGCAGCAAAAGCAACTCAGCAACAACAACCCACCACACCCACAACACAACAACATCAAGAGCTTTGCTTAGAATGAGGGTTTATGAATTTGGGATTTAGATTTCGTATTTAGAATTAGGGTTTAGGAATTTGGACTTAGCTTAGGAGTAGGACTTTAGGAATTAGGAGTAGAAGGAAGTTGAAGATGGAAATGAAGCTAGAGATGAGAGAACAATGTCAAAGCCTTGGTCGAAATTTGGGGATTTAGAATCTTAGATTAATGGTTTTTCATGAACTTGAGAGATTTGGCGAGAAGAAAGCAACAAGTTGGAGTGGGGGGTGAAGGGTGCCGATTGGATTTTGATTTGGAGAATGGAGAGGGTATTGAAGTGGTGGGTGAGGTCGGAGTGAAGGGTGCAGAATCCATCTCTAAATTCAATTAGCAAATTCCATGTCCATACTCTAAAGGCCGAAATTATTTTAGCAAGCCCAATCCCAAGTAAAAAAAATTCTAAAGGCCCAAATAATTAAATTTGGGGCCCCTAATAACAATATAATTTTATTTTATGTGCACAACACGTAACTACATTTACAAGGGATTTTTGAAGTTGAAGATGGAAATGAAGCTAGAGATGGGAGAACAACGTCGAAGCCTTGGTCGAAACTTGGGGATTTAGAATCTTGGATTAGGGGGTTTTCATGAACTTGAGAGATTTGGGGAGAAGAAAGCAACAAGTTGGAGTGGGGGGTGAAGGTGCCGATTGGATTTTGATTTGGAGAATGGAGAGGGCATTGAAGTGGTGGGTCGGGTCGGAGTGAAGGGTGCAGAATCCATCTCTAAATTCAATTAGCAAATTCCATTTCCATATTCTAAAGGCCCAAATTATTTTAGCAAGCCCAATCCCAAGCAAAAAAAATTCTAAAGGCCCAAATAATTAAATTTGGGGCCCTAATAACAATATAATTTTATTTTATGTGCACAACACGTAACTACATTTACAAGGGATCTGGGGGCTGGCCATGCTCACATCCACACTCCTGAATAGACATCGAAACCTGGTCTCCGTCATTTGTGCAAGTTCTTCCTCCTTTCACCCACTGCTACTTCATCTCACCTCATCACCACTACCTCAACCATCACCAACAACCAGCCCCTCCATCATTCATTGCAGCCACCATTGCCATCTCGCAGCCCCTTGTCTCCACCTGACCTCCATTGAAGCCCTCCTCTTTTGCCGCTACACCTTACTGCCTCGCCATCACCTTCACTGCACCCAAACTGAAGCCTCCTTCCACTGTTATCTCCTTACCGATAGTCTACTCTACCTCCTTCACCCATAGCCAACTCATGCCCATTGTTGCCTCGCTTGCTATTGTTGTCGTGTTTGCTGTCTTGCTGTGTTGTTGCTGCCATAGATTGATGTTGTTACTACCATGCTATTGTTGTTGCTATCGCACTCCCGAGTTGATGTGTCGCTGTCGTTGTTTACCATTGTAGTCGTCGTTGCTTCTTCTCACTCCCGCATTCTATTCACGCGCGTAATCATCTGAAAAGGCAAGTATTTCTTTGAACTCCTACAATTAGTTCTTTGTATTTGATTATCGTATCGTGAACTGTTCATGCAAGCATTTATTGAACTCCTGAAAGCAGCTCTTAAATTTTATTTTATTACCCATGTTATGCAAGTATTCTTTGAACTCTCGCAAGTAGATCTCAATTATTGAATCATCGTATTGTTAAATTCCTTGTGATCTTTCCATGTTTGAATCAATTTTTATATATTGTATTGAATCGTTCTATTTGCCTTCCGTCGATTCAATACCCATAGACAGATCGTAAACTTCATCGTCACTGCATAAACTGCATGAACACGAATTGGAGATATCTATATAATAAAACACAAAGAAAGCTATCAAGCGGTTCTCCTTCAGTCCCTCCAAAAATCAAAGGCCCAGATCTAACTTTACAAAACATATTTTCCCCCCAAAAGTTTCCCTCAAAACTCAAATTCAAATCTCCCACCCAAAACAACTCCTATATTTATTTAATTTTTTTTTCTCTCTCCCTCCCTCTTCTATTAAAAAAATTAAGAAAATAAAAATTTTAAATTATTAAAAAATAAAAAAAATTAAAAACTTTAAAAATAATTCAAAAAAAAATCAAAAAAATCATATAATATTTTTTGCTCTATGTTTACTACTTCAATTAATTTGCTGGACCTCCAAAACTATTTTATATAATTAAATAAGGTGCATAGTTCCGAAAACGTGCCGTAGGCACGTGTCAACGGGCAAACCTAGTATACATATATATTCATACTTTATTTTGATTATGTTGTAATGTGGCAGTGTAATTGAATCTGTATATTCGATATTGTCGAAATTATAGTTTTTTTTAAAATATAAAGATGTTATTATTCGTACTTAATGAATTGAACTGATATAATAGATTGATAGAATAACTTTATATCATGCATTGCATTGCTCTTGATACCTTCTTCATATTGTTTTGATACCACTGGTCCTATTGAATGCACCGAATGCATGTTCATGATTAATATAGTAAAAGAATAACAAGCCGATGTAATAAGGGACGACTTAGTAGTAGATTATATAGGAGAGTGTACTCGGAAGGGGGTCTGTGTTTCCTATATTGGTTATTGTTATCGTTTATTGTTAGCGTTTATTGGTTATCGGTTGATTGTGGATTACTGGCTATCCGATTATTGTTTATTTTTATTGGAAGATCATAGTATTACCACTTAAGTCCAAACATTCACTTGATTGTTATGCACCCAAACCTGTGGCATGGGACACAAGACTATGTGCATTAAATTGGTTAATAAAAGATTGATAGACATAAGATTGACACTAAACATTGACAGTACATTATTGATTATCAACCATCGTCTATTGACCATTGATTACTATTGTTTATTGACCATTGCATTATTGATTATCGACTATTGTTTATCGACCGTTGCATAATTGATTATTGACTATTTGATCGTATCACCGACTCTTGCTTATTGACTATTGCATATCGATTGATTATATCTCATAGTTGTGATTGCATCTTACCGTCATTTCCTACATTATACATGATCATATTGATCCAATTCTTTATTTGTTATATCATACTTTATTGTTTCAATGCTTGTTACTACTTGCTGTCTGTAGCTTTCTCTAACCCTTGAGCTTGCAGGTACCGAAGAGGAACCAATAGAAGGACTTGGCAACCAAATCTTCTAGAGGATGGAGTTAGACGTAGCCCGCATTAGTTATCATGTTTCATGCTTTTTTCCTAGGTATTATTGTTGTTAATTCATGCACTGTATATCTGGACGTTTTGACCCGAAGTTTATGTGTTCCCAGAAGATGGTTATTGTATGAGGATTATTCATGCTATTTCATATTCATGTGATTATTTTATTGCCTACATGGATGTGTTTTATATTTTTGAATTAACTGTTACAGCTTATGAATGAGAATATCATTCGCTGGGCCTTAGTTGCATATCCGTACTTCCATATTTTGGGAAGCAAAATGTGAAAATAATAATTACATATATGTACAAGTGTTTAACAGCACAAAATTACAAAAACTTAAGTGCATAACCCTAAGTGTATGCCTTCAACGGTTGCCTAACAGAGAAACACCTATATGTTAACCTTGACATTGAGCAATCACGGGCAATTGTTATAGACTGCTAAACATTCAAAACAAAATGAAGGTAATACTGAGTAATACTGTGTATGTAAGTACTACATATAGTTGGTATCTAACCTCACATTTACAGTAATTGAAGATAATTTGCATTTGTATGTACCTGACATTTGCAGTAGATAATGATACTTCTCATCTTAACTATAGGGGTAGACTTCATCAACGTTACCAATTCCTTCAATCTGTAGTAAGTCAATCAAAGCAAAGGAGGTAGCACTTAACAAATTTGAATGGAGAGAAAAAAATTCATGTGGTTGAACCAAGGATATAGGATGAAGTTTTTCTGTATGTTACTGCTAAATTTGATACACCTAGAATTTTTGTTTTGATGGATTTCACTTCATCTAGGAACAACCAATGATCTAAAATTCACAGGCTTAACATTCGAATATGTGGCTAATGCATAAAGGATAAAGGGTGAAGAGTCTAAAATATTAGGTCGCATGAGCTAAGCATAAAAAAAGGAATGAAAGAGATCAATAATGATGGAGATAAAATTCAGACAAAACAACATTGTAACTTTAGGGGCTATAGGCATGGCCATTGGGCACAGTTGCATAGTAGGTGTGATCATTTCTTTCTTTTTTTCTTTTTTTTGTAATGCAATTTATATAACTATCTGTTTCTCATTTGTATTTCATTAGGATAACTCATATAACATTCACCTCATGGGAGTTACGGTTTACAAAGGAACCGTTGCACTGATTATCTTCTTCTTAAACTCCTTTGTCTGTTGACATGCTTACATTGCTCAGCGAGGTACTTTCAAAATTATACAAGTCTCGTGTGATGTGGAATCTATCCAAAGATATTAAATGGTACATGTTTATTTTAATTGTTATTAATATATATATTTTTGGGTGATCCATGTTGATATTTTTCATAGGACTAAGATGTTTACCTGAGTTATGAATTTGCATAAATACCATCCAAATGGGAAGAAAATTCAGAATGAAGTAAAATAGATACAGAAGACTAGGATAAACAAGAGAATAATGATAATGATGCTGCTTGTTTTCGGTGCGGGAGCAACCGGTGTGAGTTCTTGTAATTTGTAAAGTGGAAGGAACGGATCTCGGCCTTGGCTCGGGTCTGATCCTGGAGGTCGGCTCGGAAGGTCGAGGTACCTACAAAAGGCCTAGGAACACCGGGAGAAATCCCGGCAATAGGCTCTCCGACGATCTAGCCAGTCATTGGAAAAAGGACTGTGCAGCTAGGGTTCAGGTGGAGAAAAATTGATTACCTGCTGCAGTGGAGGGGGACTGGTATTTATAGACAAAGGCAAACGAGTATGTAACCATAATGGGCCGGGTTAGACCTGTTTGTCTGTGGGCCTGAAGTGGGAGAAGGCCCGTTGGACCTGTTGACCTGATGATCTGGGATGAGCGAAATCTAAGGAGACCCGACGGCCCTGATTGGGCCACATCATCTATACCCATATCAATTATGAAAGCTCAAATTTCACACAAACTACAGGTGTCGTAATTCAAATTAGAGAAATAAAAGATAGTTTGATGACTCACTAGGATTTTAGGTCTCAACACTGACACATGATAAATAAAATATTTTGAGCATGTTTTGATTATTCACACTATTTAGGAGACTAAAAAAATTAACTCTCACCTTGTTGGTAGAAGGACAAGAATGAACTTCTGTGTTTAGCATACAATATTTAGGGGAAAACACCCTTTTCCATGTCACTAATAGAAGCATGAATCAAATGTAAACAAACATTGGCCGCATCCTTGAAATCAGTTTCTTTGCTTTCATCCTTCCTCTAACAATTTGAAAAGATATCAAATCAGAAAAGTTATGAAATACATTTGGAAAGGCAAAGAACATGAAAGAAGCTCACAATGCCAATTCAATGATATATATAGTGAAGGCACTCCACACATCAGAGCCTCTCTAGCTCCTTCAGTAGCACCTGAGTAGAGACTGCATAAAATTTTGCATCAGATAAGAAAAGCATTGTCCAAATGTCAGATATAAATAACATGAAAACCATTTTCAGATAAAGAAGGAACAAAATTCCCTGAAGAAACACTAGTGCTTACTAGTGTCTCTCCAGAACCCCGCAATAAGACATAGATTGGGCAAGTTAAACAAAATTTATGAAGATTCAGTAGAAAACACTATATTTGACCATTGTGCGACTTCATCGCTATCAGGTGAATCAAGCATATGATGATTATGCACCAAAACGTTAGTATATGAAACTAGACAGCCAAACTAGTCATGACTACAAACAACAATAACAAATTAGTCAGTTCAACTCAAACTTCCTGATAATGGTATAAATCGCAGCAATCAGGGTCGTACGAATCCAACACAGATCTCAAAGCTTCCACAAGCAAATTAATCATAATGAACCTCTTTAATAGGTCCGGACCTTCTCCAGGCTCCTCTACATGACATGAGCCTCTTTCAAGCTGATAAAAAGTGACCAATTAGGCCCGCTAAGAAAGACCCAGCCCATAAAAGATGTTAGTCAAATCTCTTATCCCTAAAAAAGATAGGTTATCTCTTGAGGGGGAGATTCGAAAAAGAGATAAGGAATTCATAGTGATTCTAACGGATTCATATCAACCTCCTGTATTATTTCTCAAGCCTATAAATATCTTCCCCCCTCCTCAGTCAGAAGGTAATCAACAGTTTCTCTCTCAAACTCTCTTTCTCTCTCTGGTTCTGACTTGAGCGTTGGAGGGTCTGTCGCCAGGCCACCCCCAGTGTTTCAGGCTTTTTATAGGTCCATCGACCGCATCAGCAACCGTCGGACTCAGATCATGGTATTTAATCAACGATCCAGATTCAATCTTATGAGCTCTGGGCGCATTTCACGGTAAAGATCAAAGGATAGATTTTTAGTAGTTTCCATCAAATATTAACTCACTATCTGTTTGCTCCCATACCAAAATAAGTAGCAACAGATTGGTTTCGTCTGTGGGAAACTACACAAATCAGACTTACCGCCATGCCATTAAGACTAAGAGGCAGAGTGGCGGCCTCAAGCCGTCGCACCAACTTTCTTTGTCAACCAGCTCCTCCTGTGGAAGATCTAATTCCTCCTCAACAGTCGCCCTGACAGCCTAGTTAAGCTCCTTTCAACGGAGAGGCACCAGGGGGCTCTCGATTAAGCCGTCATGAACAACATTCTCTACACAACCGCATCTCAGTCCATAATGTTTAAACTGATTCAATGGCCTCGCAAGGCCCCCGGGGTCTAGAGACCTTTGCCAAATTATCAGCGCCAGGCAACATGGAACTGATCTACGAATCCACTTGGAAGAGAGGCGTGCCCAAATTGAGGTCTTCCACTCATAACGTCAGGTAAACCGGAGAAGCATCTCTCCTAAATAGGGGGCATACTGCAATAAGAAGTCGGAATCATGACAGTCGAAAGCTTCCTAAGCGGAACAGAGAGAAAGATGCCCTAGTCACTAGGGCCGAATTGGAGCAGTTCAAGCTTGACATCCTCCAAGCTATCCAAGGTAGTCAAGATCAAGGCCAGCCCTCCAAAGAAGGGTCCGGAAACTAAACTTGATCCAAGGGGATGGAAGACCAAGTCCTTTGCCATATCCGAGAGATGAAAGACTGCCTGGAATAGATGAAGAATGAGATAAACTGCCCCAGCAGAGCCTACCTCCCTAGTGGACCTCCTTTCAGCAAAACTATCCTCGATGCACCCATCCCAAAGGACTTCAAGGCTCCTCAATTCAAATCATACGATGGGGAATCAGACCAGACTAGCCATATAGAGAGTTTAAAGACCCTTACGATGGTCTACAATGCCACTAATGCGCTCATGTGTCGAACATTCCTTGTAATTCTGAAAGGATTAGCAAGGGAATGGTATTCCCGTCTCACTCTGGAGTGAATATTCTCCTTCGACCTACTTAAGGAGCTCTTCATAGTGCACTTCGTTACCGGCCGTAAAGCTGAAAAAACTTGTGCCTCCCTATTGGAACTGAAGCAAAAGGAAGAGAAATTACTAAAAGACTTTGTTAAACGCTTCACGACCGAAGCAAGGTCATTCTCCCCCTTGGACTCTTCAGTCGCGGTTGCAGCTTACAGTCACAACATCGCACATAAAGAACTAAAAGCCTATCTCACAAAGAAGCCTCCTAAAGATTTCACTGAGCTTATAGAAAGGAGTGGCAAATATATCAGAGTCGAGGAAGCCCTCAATCCATAAGCCAAAAAAGAGTCACCTTCCGGGAACGAATGGAAGAATGCAAGCGAGGAAGCACCCAAGAAGTTCCAGAAAGACGGCACAGGTCAACGTCATTGTCCTCCAACACCCCGCTTCGACAAGTTCACTACCTGAATACGAGTGTGTCTGCCATCCTCATGGCAGTTGAAAATGATGGGATAGTTCGTCCTCCTCCCAAAATTACAATGGCCAGCAAAAGAAGAGACAGAAACAAGTGGTGTGCATTTTACAATGACCATGGACACACCACTGACGACTGTAGGGCCCTTAAAGAAGAGATGGAGGCCCTGATTATGACCATGGACACACCACTGACGACTGTTGGGCCCTTAAAAAAGAGATGGACGCCCTGATTTGTAGGGGCTATCTCTCCAAATTCGATCAGAAAGACAACAATGTGGAAAACCCTCCTCCCCGGAGGGCTAATAAGCATCAAGATAGACCATCCGAATCGTAAGGCTCTGAACAAATGGTCATTCTCTACACTATTCATGGAGGTCTAATGGGAGGATATTCCAAATCCTCCCACAAAGCCATCGTGAGAGAAGTTAATTCAGTTCATAATGCTCCAGCTTCAAAGAGTTTGAGCCTTTCTGTATCATTCTCCGATAAAGATCTCAAGGGCATCAAAATGCCTCATTGCGACACACTGATTACCAATTTATGCATGGTAAATCATGAGGTGCGACGTATCCTCGTATATAACAGTAGCTTTGTAAACATCCTCTTCATAGCCGCGTTCAATGATCTAAAGCTCTCACGAGATCGACTCAAGCGATTCAGTTATACAGTTCACGGCTTCTCAGGTGCACCCGTCCAAGTTAAGGGAATTGTCACAATGATGTAACGGCGGAAAAAGCCCTAGTAACTCGGATGGAAGCATTAGACTTCCTGGTAGTCAACATCAAAGCCACATACAATGCCATTTTTGGTCGCCCTGGTCTAGCAGCTTTCCATGCAGTTGCCTCTGCGTTTCACATAAAAATGAAGTTCTCAACAATAGCAGGTATAGGCCAGGTAGTGGGAAACCAATAGGCAGCATGAGCATGCTACACCACTACAATGGGGGCTCGGTTTTCCCCCTCAATGCCACAAAGCTACTGTTAGGAAGCAATCACAGTAACACCGAGTCTGCAGATGGGTTCGAGGCTACTGCACTAGATAATCATATCGAGAACTTCCAAATATATCAAATCATCTTCTCCCAGGTCCAAGTGCGTCCTCATCAGAACACAATAGTAAACCTAAATCCCCAGCCTGAAGCCACTCCGCTAAGACAATAAGAAGAAACAATCATGCCTATGCTCATCAGCACACTAGAAGGTCTCCCCTACTCTCCACACATCGAAGGGAGGCTCACTTCAAAACAAGCGAATCCAGGCAAGGTCTACCAAGCTGTTCGTCTATCGGCTCACCAACTTGAAGACCCGAGGGGCAAGAATATAATAGCAGAGACTTGGAATGAGCAGCATCTCTTGAAGCGTAACGAGGGCGTCTAAAATGTCCTCTCTTAGTAGTAATAGAACTTTTAAAACTTGTAATAAAGGCCGGTCACTAAAGCAGACATTTAGATTATTTTTTCTTTCAAGAAAGATCATTTTCCCTGCCGGTCAACGCATGTAATAAAGGTCAGCCATTAGAGCAGCCCCTTAGTTTATTTCTCAACAAAATTAGCTAGTTTATTTTTAACCATTTTGTTCAATTTTATTAAAGTAAACAACGAGTTAAACACCCAACTTACACTTAAAATGACACTAAAAACTTATTAAAAGCTGACAGATTTGGAGTTCATACCCACAGCTCGAAGTTACTCTAGCACTTTGCAGTGAAGCAAGTTCAGAGTTCGCTACACCGTTCGATCTGCTCCTGCAATCCGTTAGTGCCTCGACGACGGGTTCGAAGTCCATACCCACGGCTTGAAGATACTCTAGCAATTTGCAATAAAGAAAATTCAGAGTTCGCTTTACCGTTTGGTCTGCTCCTGCAACCTGTTAATACTTAAACTAACAAGTTCGAAATCCATACCCATGGCTCGAAGTTACTCAAGCAATTTGCACTCAAGCAAATTCAGAATTCGCTTCGCCATTCGATCTATTCCTGAAACTAGTTAAAGACAAATTAAAGGTCTAAAATCGTGGATTGCAGTTACTCCATTAACACTTACAAAATCAACACTTAGATTTCAACTCATCACTTGATATGAATCTCACAATTTGTTAGAGGATGCATACAGCAAGTTTGGAAAATAACTCTTCTTCAAAGTTGCTCCTACAACTAGCTGAGTACAAGGCGAATAAGTTTGAAACTTCATCGCACATCATCGACAGTTCTTTAGCTATACACAACACACTTGAGGCCCTTTTATTTAGCTACAAAGAGCCCAGTCGCCAACCTATCAGTCTCAATAACAAGGTGCACAACAAGGAATCAAGCATATAAAGAGATTTCATCAAAAATCACAAAACTATCACAAACCCATATGTTCAACTCCAGTACCACTACAGATTTTACAAGTACAAAATTATGATCCATACTACAAGCATCGAACTACAGTAAGTATACAAGTGGAAAAATCGATACAACTGCACGTCGGAACATTAAGAAGCCCGGAAATCCTACAATTTGATCTACAAACCATCCTTTCGGCTCCGTGGGCAAAGGGCGTTGTTCCTAAGAGATACAAGCCTCCTTGTGGATTTCATGACGGGTACCACTTTTCCTTGACCGCTGACATCTTTGGCAGATAATGCCAACCCCATGGATAGAGTATGCAGGCCAGCCCTCGATGCAAGGGGGTCTCCATATGCCGAAGCTAAACTTGACAAGGCAGACACGTCGCTCTGAGCATCGCTAGGATGATGAGGGGGCACCTGTGCTATCAAGACCGCTCCCCCAATGGTGGACCCAGCTCCACCAGCAGTTGTGCTCCTTTTCACATTTGTCGTGATGCCCTTCTTCACATTGAATGTTGCCTCCTTTTTCGCACTAGGAATATGTGAAGTTCTAGCTGTTCGCAACCCACCAAGTCTCGCTTGGAGACAATATAACTCCTAGTCTTTCTCAACAACCACCTCCCTAAGTATGGCACACTCTTCGACACTGTCCTTTGTCACCTTTGGAGGCAATGACATGCTGGCAAGATGATCAGCGCGCAGGAGAGCTAACTCATAGTCCCTCTCGGTAAGCGCCGACTTAAGGCAAACAGACTCCAGCCACTCATTTTTCAACTGAACATGCAAACGGTAAATAGCTAATTCCATTATGTGCATTCGCTTACATGCTCAATCTCGTCACTACGAGGTTTCTCCCCCATCCCCACAATCATCTGTCAACAAGCCAAAGAGCATAGTCATGAAAGAGACAAACAACTAGGCGCTACGGTCAAACATCACTTCAAAGCGCATCAACAGAATATAATAGGTAGTAACAAAGCTAGAAATAGTTTTACATCTACTGAAATGAAGATACAAGAATGGTGGCTAGTCTGCAATTAGGCGTCACACAAAGCAACTAAAAGTCCAAAGCGAAAGCAGCTAACATCTGAAACACAGGCAGCTAAAGAAAAAAAAACACATATAGCATCCACCTGCTTCGGCACCACCATGGACAAGGAGCCCCCAGCTGCCTCCTTCCCCTTGTTCTTCTTCCCATAACTACTCATCGTGCCCCCCGCGGGAGTACCACCCTTGCCATCATCCTTCTTCCTCGTATCAAGGAGCTCCCTGGGTCGAAGAGTCACATGGTAACTCTTCCCATCAAAACCGAGAACGGCTCCTCCACGTGCAAAATCACCGCGGCATAAGACTTGAGCACCACCCCCTACAGCTTGGACTTGTATTCAACATGAATCTTGGCCACCTTAGCCTTCAATTCTAGAGCCACATCAGTGGGGACCTTCTCCATCTCCAAGGCCGCATCAGCACGGGCCTTTTACAATTCCCGTAAAAGATCAACGTTCCTCTTAGCCGATGCCTCCAGCTCGAGGTGCATCTCTTCCTTAATCGTCGCCAATGCCTCCAATCTAAGGTGTGCCTCCACCTCCTTCTTCTTCAGTGTCTCCAACTCCGCCTTCAGCTCCTTCAAGGCCTTCTTCTTCTCCCTCTCGGTGCGGGAGATCTGTGCCCTAAAGTTCTTCTCTTCGGTAGCATAGAAATTTACTAGATGACCAGAGTGACACATCGCCTGAGATGAGAAGAAAAAAAACTGAAACATTGTTTTGCAAAGGAGAAATACATAAGCTAAGAGACAAAGACTAGGTCATACCGTCCTGTGTGCCCTCACAATCTCCAAGACCGGCTGCTCAGGGGGCTCCATCTTCATCCTCTCTGGGTTAGTGGGAGTAGGGATGTGGTAGCTAGCATCGAGGCAAGCAGCCGAGTTCCTCAAGAATCTCTCCCGAAGCTTCACATTCTAGTCAGGGGTATAGACCATCACCCTCCTGTCAATGAGAACCAAAGTAGCATGGCATTTGCCATTATCGCAGCCAAGGAGAAACCCACTACAGTAGCAAGCGGTGCCTTTGAGGCTGGCTCAGTCAGTACAGCAGGGGCCAGGGACAACGAGTCCTAGGAAGGATGAAGACGGATCGCCGACCTCTTCCGCTTCGTCGGCTCGTCAACCCTCTTATTGTAAAGCAAATCCAAGTCTGCCAATATGTCTTCATAATCCATGCTTGTTTGTCCTGCAAGCTGAAACACAAAGGAGTTGGAACTCATGATATTGAATAAAAGCAGTGCAAAAGTAACAAAGACATGAATGAAACAACAAGAAAGAAACAATGGCAAACCATACTAGAAATAGTCGGGCCAAGACCACCTTCGAAGAGTACTTCGTCAGTGATTTCTTGCCACGCCAACACCTTCAATGCAAGAAGAGCATCGCTGACACTCTTCTCTTCCAAGGACACCACCAGCTCCGCCCTCACCACTGATGGGACTGTTCTTCTCCATGTTATGGGAATTTCTCACGGACCAGTACTCCGAACAACAAGAAACCTCTCTCTCCAACACTTAAACGAATTGGGGACATCAACTAACCCTCCATTCTTACAAGGGCAATGGTACTAATGCTCCTCCATTTTGTTCACTTAGACAAGCTTAAAATGGCGTCTAAACACAATAAGACTCGGCTCAGTATCAAGCCTACGACACTGTAGGAGAAATCCCACAACATGCCTCCATGCATTTGGCATAAGTTGTATCGGACACAGCCTATACCAGTTACACACATCTTTGACAAAGGGGTGAAGTGGCAAGCGAAGCCTCGTGAAGAAGGCGTCACAAGAAATGAAGCAATACTCCTCAGACACTTTATAACATGCCCTGACTCCCGGACCCGGTAAAACTAATCCATACTCAGAGTGAATCCCAAAGTCTGCTTTAATCATGGCGAGCCCCTCCCGTGTAAGGATAGAGATGGCATAATCAGCCTCAGTGGTGTGGAGAGGGTCCGGTTCGGCATACTCCTCACCACCCCTAAGGAACTCTTGGTCAACAGCAGGGTACTCCCTAATCAGCTCAGGGACTAAGAACAACAGGGTCCTAAGAGCACCTCCCCTATCTCTCTCAGGCTCAACAATCATTTCCACGATGGTGGAACGACTGCCCACATCACTCCCTTTCTTCTCTCTAATGAAACGGCCAGACTCAACACCGTCGTCAACATCTAAACTAACCGGGGCTGACGAAACACTAGACATAACGAATAGTGATAGTGAGAAGGTTACCTAGTCAAAGAAACATAAATACCGAATCTACAACTGCAACTAGCACCACCGTCAAACACCAGATGAGCCAGCAGCACTGCCCGGTAAAACACCCCAACTTCTAGAGAGAGAAGCTCTTAAAATTTTCTAGAGAGAGAGTGAATGAGGTAAATGGGGGTGAGGCGGGTGAAGTCAACTCTTATTTGTAGAACCCTCATGAGCGAATAGCCACATGGCAATATCACAGACATCCATAAGATCTAACGGTCGAATTAATCTACAACGGATCCAGTAGAAATAATACCCCAGTAGTGGAACAGTCGATCGGCAAAACGGGCGAATGTCACAACGCTCAGCCGATGAAAGAGCGGTTCAATGAAGTAGAAAAATTAGCAAAACTTGGTGGGCACTACGGGTAGGCATTTCAACAAATACTTGGTGGACACAAAAATCACCACCAACAAAAGAAACCCAATATCCACCAAATTCAAGAATACGACTGATACGATTGATTGGTCTGTTCACTCGGAGCTTCGGCAACCACCGTGCTAAAGAATCATCCAAATAAATGCGTTTTCGGTCTATCTGCCGGAATGCTCCTCGGCTTTATTGTCAGCAAACAAGGGCGTTAAGCGTGGATCCGTCCCCTGGTTCTGGAAGGCACATGAGTCCGAAACTTTGGGATCATCAAGCCAATAAACCCCCTAATGTCTGAGCTTAACAATCAACTCAAGTTCACTTCGAACTTCGCTTCTCAACACATCAACAATAATAACCTCAAAGTTTCAAAGGAAGAGATGAACAAACTCTTTCTACTTAGCCTACCTCACCATAAAAACAAGAACAAGAAGCATGACCAAGGATCGAAGGATGACCAAGCTCTAAATCGACCAAAAACTATCAACAATAAGGATAAAGAGATCTCGGGTTCAAAAGAAGATGAGATAAAATTTGGGTTTTTATTTTTGCATAAGGATTACGAGTCGGGTCCCCAACCCAAACCCATTTTCACTTCAATCCAAACCCGCAAATTCACAACTTCTTCTTCTTCAAAACCCAAATGCCTCTACCCCTCGGGCTCCACGTCATCGTCAAGATCGAAGCCTTTGACAAAGAACCCACCGTCGATAAAACTCTACCTTCGACCAAGAATTGCAGCTCGATGAAAGAGCATCTCCACAGCTCTGCCAAAGCCAGCTATCTTCGTAGCTCGGCCAAAGCATCGAAAAAACATATCCTCATAGCTCAGCAAGATGTAAAGGAGTAGCTCGGCAACGAGATAGCCACCTTAATAGCTCGGGGATGAAGAGATCTTCATAGCTCAGCGACCATTCACCCAGAGCTCGACAAAGGGGTAGCTTGGCGATGATGATCCCTGTAGCTCGGCGAAACAGCTTGGCGAGATAATCCCCTATAGCTTGGCAGGGGAGCTCATTGCTCGATGACTGTAACGCCCCGCAAAATTGAGTTATGACAATCTTGCTTCACGATTGTTACGCACATATATTTTGTACCGTTACATGTAATATCCGTAACATTATTAATATAAAAAAATTTACGTATGTTGTATTTCGATTTTTTATAAATATTTCTTCGTTGCATATTTATTGTCGCACGTGTTTACAGTGCATGTGTTGGTTGTACTCTTTTTCAAAATGAAATTAATGAATCATGTATGTTTATTTTATTTGTGCATAAAAACTTTTATTATGATTAATTTAAACTAGTTTTATTAAATTTATATTAAATTGGGTAACACATGAATTTTATTAAATAAAACTCCAAATATTTTAGTGTGAAGTTTATGTAGTTTTAAAAACCCATTTGAAACCCGTGCTTCTCATCCTTTGTGGCCGGCCAACATGAGAGGGAAAAAGAATTTCTGAATTAAGTTAAGGATTAAGTGGGTAGTTATTTGGATTAGTGAGTACTTTAATAAAACTTCCTATTAACTCTTTCTCCTTTAAAAAAACCCAAGACCGGCCAACTTGAAAGCTTCCATTCTTTCATTTTTTCTTTACTGTTGGTTTCTTTTGGAGCTTGATTTTGGAGGAGAGAAGATTGGAGGTGATATTCTAGGAGTCTAAATTGCTAGGGATTCATTAAAGAGGTGGGTGTTTCTACTATTTTCTAATGCTTTCTAGATTATGCATTCTTAGATGTAAATATATTTAGATGATGATTAAAATTGTATATGAAATATGTATTTGTAGGGATATTCTTAAGATTGTGTCTAAATTAATATAGGGGAAACTTCATCTTTAATAACATGTATCATCGTAATTAGATTGTATGCATGTGAAGTGTGACAGATGATTGTTTCTCCAATTTTATTGTATGGACATTATCCATGTAATTCTATTTGTTGCAATGAAATTAACTTTTGAATGTGACTAATTTATGGATGCAATTGTGTGTTAAACTTCTATATTAATTGTAAGTAGATTGAGATAAACACAAATTTATGTCGAAATGTACTAAATTTAATATTTTCCCTTCCAGAAATGGATTAAAATTTGTAATATAGGGTATATAATTTGTGAGAGTGATTGTAGAATTAAGTTATGGATAAATTATTATTTTCGTTGTAAAACAGAGAGTTTAACCCTCTATCATGCCCCGCTTCCCAAAAAGCGAATACGAAATACGAATACGTGACTAAGCCCAGCGAATGGTTTTCATCATCCATAAGCTGTCAGGATCTTTACAACATTTTACAAGAATAATCAGAGTCGGAAGCAAGAGAAGTCAACCAAGCATGCATATATGAATCAAAATAGCAACAAGAATTTACTTGAAACAAAATATATTAATCTTAAATAAACCAAATTAAACAAGTCAATAATCCTGGGTCACATTGCCCAAAACAAAATGATCCAAGTAACAGATACATTATTCATTATAAGCAACAAGAAATAATAATAGCAAAACTCCAGCATCTAGAATCTCATACCTACTCCAACTGGCAGTTGATCTCCAAAATTTGCAATTAATAATTTGCAAAAAGAGGAAAAAGAAAACAAACTCCCGTCATTGCAAGTTACGGGCCGCTTGTAGTGCAGGCACAAGGAGAGAAAAAGAATAAACAACTTAGCATGGAATAGACATGATAACAAAATAGAACAACAAGCATGAATCATGAACAGGATCAAGTAATATAATGTGCTAATAGGGTACGGGTAACATGTATCAGGTATCAAGTATCATACAAGCAGGCAAACAGGTAACAGGTGACAAGTAGCATGTACAGGTAAACAGGTAATAGATGAACAGGAATGCAGGTAACATGTATCAGGCAAGCATGTAACAGGCATTCATGTATCAGGTATTATATCATGTCAAGTCTTGTATTATTACTATCTAGGTAGCACTTCATGCGTCCATCCTTTTACCATATAGTTGCTACATTCAGATAAGTTGCGTTTAGATTTCATAGGGGATTCTGTAGGGTCGTATACTCAGGTATCAAGTAATCCAAATCATATTAATCGAATCATATATACCAAATTCCAAATTAACTGAATCATATGCCAAATTCCAAATGTAATCCAAATCATATACCGAATTCCAAATGTAATCAAAATCATATCATGTAACCAAATGAGGGAAACATGGGCCCCCTTCCGAGTACACTTTTCTATATTGTCCACTACTAGATCTTTCCCTTAACCCTGGCTTGTTACTTTTTATTACAAAATATACATGATCACGAAATAACGAGAACAAAATCGGGACAGGACAAGAATGTATCAAGGTCTCATATGATGCAAGGAACATGTTCAGAAACACACAATACAAGAAATAACATGCAAATATTTAAACATGGCAAAATATCAATTTTGAACAGCAAGACGTGGCTGCACCAAAACTAAGATTCCCGCTACCATAAGAATGCAAATCTGGATCCGTCAGAAGATCTACAAAATAGACTCTCTGTCGAATCCAGCAAATATATATAGGATATATGGTATTTCATAAAATCAAGACTCAAAACAGAATTGTATCCAGAAAACATGTTCAGCCAGAAATAAGAAGTTTGTATTCATAACAGGATAATGGAATAAAAACTCACTGATTTAAATCTACGAAAAATATGGGGTATTCCCTAGTATGTTTAGTATCAGAAAACAAAGTTTTATAATTTTCCAATATATATGGAATAGTCAAATAAAATCAGAAAATAGCAAGACACGGCAAATTTGTAAATCTGGAATCTTAAACACTGCAGCACTAAAACAGCAATATCTCACAAAATATAAATCGAAATCCAGATCCATCAAAAGGGTGATAAAATAGACACAGTAGGCTATAATTCATATTCACAAAGTTTTTATATACAGCAAACAGAATCAGGTCGAAATTATGTTTCTTTGCTGAGCAGCAAGAAAATTCTGCAAGTATAGTAGTTGTTTGCAAGTATAGAATAGTTTGTAAAAGTTATCAATTAAATCCATAAAAATTAAGGATTAATTCCAATCAAGTCTAGTTGAAACCAGAAAAATATTGGATCAAAATATTACCTTTAACATCAGTAGAAAAATAAATTACTATACAGAATACGTATAAAACTAAATCTAGAATTTTTAAAGATATCTGTAGTAAAATAGTCATAACTCGAAACTCATAAATCGAAACTGAGATCTGTCGAAAAATCTGGAAAGTAGACATAATTCTCTATAATTCATATTCACAAATAGTTTTCATATACTAACCTTAATAGAGTCTAAAATACTAATAAAAAACGGGAAACCGGCAAAAATAGAAAAAATCCTTCCTGCACAAATCAACATAGATCATATGAAACTTATCCAAATCATAACCAAACATGAAATAAGGTATACTAGATGTCCAAACAACATGATATAGGATATTTCACAAGTCTACAATAAGCTATACTATGAATAACACATCAAGCATACGAGATCATACAACAAGTCATGAACAACATGCAGGTATAAAACAAGATGTGGTCATCCCTAGGTTATTTCATGTCATATGTGTCATGTGACAACTACGAGCGGGTCAATCACAATAGAGAAGAGGTCAACAAAGGGTTTCACATAAGAATTGTCTCTAGAACACAACTACACTACAGGCGGTATTTAGTACTTGTATTACATAAAGAAAAGAATACAAGTTACTTGCCTGAGAGACGACGAGAACGACGAAGCAAGAATAATGGGAATGGATTCCCGGAGAATGAACACTACGAACGACTACGAATCCACGTACCCAAAACGAGCATGTGAACACACGAAAACCAAACACAACCCACGATCACAATAAACAAACGAGCGAACGAACCACACGAACCACGAGCAAAGAACTACGAGCACGACACACAAACCCAACGGAAACACACATGCACACCAAGAGACGGCAGCGGGGATGCGAAGATGATGGCAAGTCACTGCCGCTGCAGGCTGTTGCTGTCTGCTGCGCGTCGAGACAGGGAGGACAGCACGACAAGGAGCACCGGGGGCTGTCGTGGCACTGGATGGCGGCACGATGCAGGGGACAGGGCGGCGGCACATGAAGCTGCTGTTCAGTCACTGGAGGAGTGCAGTGCAACTGCTAGCATCGGAAGTGAACAGCCGAGGGAGAGGACTTTCGGCTGCAGTCGACTAGGAGTGCATAGTCGAGGTGCAGGGGCTGTCGAGGTGGCTGACGGCGGCCAGGGGACTGGTGTTGCTGACGTGCTGTGCCGACGGAGGGAGGCAAGATAGGAAGGAGGCGGCGGTATTGTTGGCATCACGACTGGGATGCAGGGAGCGTGTCGCAGGAAGACAGGAGGAGAAGGACAAGGGGAGAATGGCTGAAGGCGAGGAGCGGAAGAGATGCACAGGGGAGGAGAAGGTGAACGGGTGCAGAGCGGCGAGGCGGGAGAGGCGGTAGATCGAGACGGGGAGACACACAGGGTTGAGGAGGAGAGTTGGGGGGGTATGAGAAATTCGGGAGAGAGAGAGAGAGAGCGGGAGAGAAGGAAGATGGGTAGGGGCGGCTGTAGGGTTTTGGTGGCGGGGTACGGTGAACAGGGAAGGTAAATATATACGAGTTGGTTTTAGGGTTTAGGGTATATAGGGTAACGGGTATTGGGGTTGTGTATAGGGTTTTGGCTGAAAGGGGAGTAACGGGTTTGATAGGAGATTATTGGGTTTTTGGTAGAGTCAGGTGTACAAATGGGTTACTGGGTTAGGGATTTAAATGGGTTAAAAGGATAATGGGTATTTGGGTTTAAAATCCATTAAGAATAGAAATAGGGCTTAAAATGGGCTTAACGGGTTGCAATAAAAAAATATATATATATAAATAAAAATAAGATTTTTAATATACAATCAAAAGGTAAAAAATAATAATACTAATAGTAGTAAAAATAACAATAATAATAATAATAGCAGAAACAATAATAGTAACAAGAATAATAGGGTTATAGTTACAAATGAAAGTATTGATCAAAAATAGATTTTAATAGAAGATCAAACAATATATTTTGACAAAAGAATTTGAAAGCGGAAAAAAATTAATTTACAAAAAAAAATTATGGAAAAATACACAAAAAATACGTATTTGTGTAAACAGGGGTTACACCCTTAAAAATAAATTTTGTGCGATTCTAGACAGCAAGTCCTCTTGGACTTACTGGTTGTTGGTTGCCGTTTAGTGCACTATGCATTGTGCACTGTGCACGTGCGATTGGGCTTGGTTGGTTGCGGGTTCAAGTCCCTTGGGGGCTTTGTTTTATTTTAAAACTTTACTCTTTTCACCGAACAGTAAACATGCATATATAAAAGAATTTAGTGAGTCTCTCCTACACCAACCGTGAACGGGACTTGTGGTTGCTGGGTGTGTGTTTGGGCGGAGGTGTGCTCTGGCTCGATGCCTATTTTGGCCAAATTTAGTTTTCTTGTTGTTTATTTTTACTTCTTATAACTCTTTTCTTTGAGGAGAGAAGTGTATATTTAATACAGAGAATTAGAAAAATATTTTGACAAGATTATACATGTTAATTCAAGGATTATTTTGTGGACAAATTAAGTTGTAAATTAAACTACTTTAAAAAGTAAATTTTGGAGCTATTTCACTTTAAAATTAAATGTGATTACAAGCGGGAAACGTGATGATTTTTAATTATTAAAGAATTTTATATCGTATGATAACGAATTTAACTTGGAGCTGTGTAAATTGTTTGGATGACGAATTAAGAAATAATTAAAGAATGAAAGTGTGGAAAAGTAGACATATGACATTTGAAACGATTTTATCAAATTGAAGTATAATTGAAGTCTTATGATGAGAAGTTATCTTCTGTTTTGAGATTGATGAATTTAAATATAATGAATAAAAGAATCAAATGAACTGTGATGAATGAGAAATTTTATGAAGAGGTTAAGAATGACCTATAACATCTCTGTGTTGAGATGGATGGATTCTAGATGCTGAGCGAGATCCGTAGTGACCGCCACATTTTCTAAAACAGCAAAATACTGTAATCTGTAGCAAAACATTATCTAAAATAGTAGATTAATAATTCATAATATCGAAGAACCAATCGTTTAAAGAAAACATCAGAAAACTCAAGAAACCCATCAGCGAGAGCAATGACAGTCGACTGTCGAAAATGGCCGGTCGACTGTCCTACGAAAATTTGAAACTCAAGAAAACCCATCAGCCAGAGCAATGACAGTCGACTGTCGAAAATGACCGGTCGACTGTCCTGCAAAAATTCGAAACTCAAGAAAAACCATCAGCGAGAGCAATGAAAGTCGACTGTCGAAAATGGCCGGTCGACTATCCTGCAAAAATTCAAAACTCAAGAAAACCCATCAGCCCGAGTAATGACAGTCGACTGTCGAAAATGGCTGGTCGACTGTCCTGTGAAAATTCGAAACTCAAGAACCGACAGTCGAGTGTCGACATCAGTACAAAGACGAAGCGGTCGACTGTTATTGCAAAAAAAAATTCGAAATTCAATAACTGACAGTCGACTGTCGAATCTAGTTCGGTCGACTATCAATTATAACATGTTGCAGTTTTGAAATTCTGTGCATGTTTTAACTGATACAAGGTTATACTTTATAAAATCATAATTTTTGTAAAACCAACATCCTGAGACGATCAAATATGACTTGTAGAACATATAGAAGTTTATAAAACATATCAAAATCACATTAAGATCACAAAGAGCAATTTTTTGACGAAATCTTCAAAACAGTAAACATGATAAAGGATATATGCATACAGGTGAGTTTAAGCATTAGTTTAAGCGTCGTAATTCATTGTGTATAAGTAGGATCTAGTCTAGTTCGATCTCAGTATCAATATAGATTAAAACCCAATCGAAAATTTCACAAAACACAAAAATCAGGTTTTGGTTGTTCATCAACAGACCCGAAAGTAAAACCCCCCTTTTTATCATTTAAAATTGATTCTTTTTTTATCCAAAATCCTTCCACAACTTGATTAAACACAAACCCCACTGATTACATCAAATCACTCATGAATGCATGCAACAAAACACTCATTCATCCAGTTCTTTACTCATCAAAATCTCCAAACAAACCACACACATACATACATAGTGAAAGATTCTTCTTTAATCAAATTTTGTGCATTATAAGCCCTATAACCAATTAAATCAGCAAGCCTTTAATACAAAACAACATACCCATGATCTCTATTAGGTTCTTAACAAATCTCCACTCATCTATATATAATTTTACCCATCCATAGCATAGTTTCATGGAGAAATTCAATTTCAGTTCATCTACTCATCAAAATTTGTTATTTCTTCATGCAATTCCTAACATGCTTTCTAATAGATAAATTATCACATACAACATGCTTAGAACAATAAGAAAACAACCATATGTCACTCACCTTATTAAAGAATCAACTGAAGATAATAAAGAAAATAAGAAAATCCCTCCTTTCGCAAGAAAACCAAGATCCTCGCTTTGAAATTTCCAAAAAAATAATAATAAAGAAATCCCTTTGTGTAGTCCAGTAAAGAGATGGCTGCACCTCACCTTTAATAGACCGGAAATAGGGTTTTAGAGTTTTTTAATAGATTTGTAAAATATCTTTTTTAAATATATCTTTACATATATAAATCCATATACATGAAAATTAAATTAAACCAATTCAATTTTGTATTTAAAAACAAAACCAATACTCCAGATCTAGTCGGCACTGTTGTAATACTCAGAAAACGAAATTGTATCTTTTGCCCTCTAAGTGGCAATTTTGCAAAAAGACCATTCTTTATCAAAACTTGCAAAATAAACCAAATTTATCATAAAAAAAGTAAAATCTTTACCTCTGAGTTGACTCGCCATCATGCTCAGTCCAAAAATCCGAAAATCTGAAGTTTTCACTCCAAGTGATAATTTTGCACATAAGTCAATCTTTTTGTAATATTTACAAATATGTCATAAAATATTCGTAAAAATTCAGAAAATTCAGAAATAATATCTACTAATACATATTAGACTTTCTAATTAAAATTTCTGACTTTTACTTTCCAAGAAAACATTTGCACAAGATCCACTTAAATTCCATATTTACAAAAACATCATATTTGTTTAAATCTTTACCAAATCAAATCTAAATAAAATTTAAATAGATTTTGTTTTCAATGATGACCATGGAAAGCTCAAAAATCAGTAAAAACGAATTTCTATTTTTTGTTTGAGATCCAAACGACTTTTTACATAAAAGTCCCTCTCTTTCGAAGTGTTTATAAAAATAGTTTCTTTATTCAGAAAAATTCCAAAATTTAGGATATACTTAATTATAAATAGGAGAATGTATCCAGAAATTTAAAAGTGGAGATTTGCACCCCAAAAAATATTTGCACGTGTAAAATCGATAAATTCATAAAATAGTCAAATAAATTCAAATAAATATGAAAATTAAAATATCATAAATAAATGAGGAAAATAAACCATTAACCATAAAATTTTAAGAATTCAAAATTTCCTAACTCTGTACGTGTGTTGCACGTGCAAAATTGCAATTTCAAGAAAATAGTCAGAATAGTCAACTTTACCAATATAATATTATTTAATAAGCAAAATTAATCATTTTATTTTGCGGGGTGTTACACTTAGAACTCCCAGAAAAGCGCGCTAGTGCAAGATCTGCACTTAAGATCACTTCCCCCCCTCTTCCATAGCGCTCCGCTCTCCTCTGCCGTTCGATCTCACTCAGCGCGTGAGCTGGAGGCTAATCAACGATGTAAATCGCATCAAAACGCGCACCAAGGATTGATAATTTATTAAAAAATATCCATAACCATTCAAATCCATCAGCATGCGAGCTCCTCATGATCAATGAAACAGATCGCATCAAGAAACGTGCCCAGGTTTGTTAACTCACAAAAAGTCCCAAAAAATCATTTAAAATTCAAAAATTAAGTTAAAAACCTAAAAATAATTATATAAATTTGGAAAATTAATTACAATTTCTGAAAAAAAATTTAAAATTGGGTTTATCAATTATAAAATTAGAAAAAAGTGATTTTAGAAATTGGAAAAATTATTTTAAAATCTAAAAATTTTGGAAAAATCCAAAAAACTAAGAAAACTTCTAGAAAATTCCAGAAAAATATTTTTCGCCTTTAGAAGCCTCTGAACAATTCCAGGTATCTTTAATGCACCTTGAATGCTAAGATTGTATTTCAGAATCCAAAAATAAGACAAACTACTCCCCGAAAGCCAGGAAAATTATCTTTCGGGAGGGGGCTTATGATAATGGTAAAAATCGCAGTAATCAGGGTCGTACGATTCTAACACAGATCTCAAATCTTCTGCAGGCAGATTAATCATAACAGACCTCTTTAATAGGTGTAGGCCTTCTACAGACTCCTCTACAAGACATAAACTTCTTTCAAACCCATAAAAAATGATATATTAGGCTCACTAAGAAAGACCCAGCCTATGAAGGCTGTTAGTCAAATCTCTTATCCCCAAACAGGAGAGCTTATATCTTGAGGAGGAGACTCGAATGGGAGATAAGAAATTAATAGTCGATCTAATAGATTCATATCAATCTCTTGTAATTTTTAACAGGCCTATAAATCCCCTCCCGCCTCCTCAGTCAGAAGGTAATCAACATTTTCTCTCTCAAACTCTCTCTCTCTCTCTAGTTCTGACTTGGGCATCGGTGGGTCTGTCGTCGAGACCACCCCCGGTGTTTCAGGCTTTTTGCTGGTCCATCGGCCGCGTCAGTAACTGTCGGATCCAGATCACGGTGTTCAATTAACGATCTAGATTCAATCTCAGAATCTCTAACCGCATTTCACGGCAAAGATCAAATGTTAGATTTTTAGTAGTTCCATTAAATATTAACTCACTATCTATTTGTTCTCACACCAAAATAAGCAGCAAGACTTGCAATTCTAGATGTCTCAAAAATGTGCATCAGTTTAGTAGGATTTAGAGCGTGGTATTAAGGTTCTATATACCAATGGCAAGCATTAATTCCTATAATCAAACACCATTTGGACCACTTATTTACCTAGCACGAATTAACCTATTTGACAATCTTGTTTACTAAATCCGAGTTGCAGGTGTATCATAAACATGATGGAACCAATGCAAGCCTCAAAATGGGATGACAAACATCAACTACTTCAACAGCTGCGGAAATAGTGTTTATTGATTTTACAGGAAAGTGGGTCTATTATATCACAACAAATCAATTTCAATCCTCCTTGAGAGATTACAGACTTTCGATAACAAAATGGCACACAGCCTTAAATAACATAGCAAAATGAAAATCATTTGTCAATTTAGCAACAATATCCAAACACAGGCTACTTGGGAGTCTGAGGAGAGGATGTTGAAGGACTATCCTGAGCTTTTTGCTTGATTTGTATCTTTGTATTCTTTCTTATGCTTGTTATGAGTGTTTGTTTTCTCACTCTTGACTGTAGTTTCGGGGACGGAACTATTCTAAGGAGGGAGTGTTGTAATGCCCCGATTTTCATTTAATGAAAATTATTTTTTTTATTTTGCACGTAATGTGCACGTGCAATAGTTTTGGTAATTATTTTCATTATGATGAGTATAGAATGTTAAACTATGTGCTCTTTAATTATTTTGTATAAAGCATTTTTTCAAATAGCAAAAGTCTTTCTTTTAAAAAGCCCAAATCTAATTTTTTTATTATTATTTTGGGCCATAAACTAAAGCCCATGAGCTAATTTATTTTTAATACAACTTGTAATGTAGAATACATTTTAAAGATTTATTTTGTAAAATATAATGTACAAATTTTTGGAGGCAAATGCTTGCACGTGCATTGCACGTACACATGCAAAGTGCACTTCCCAAGCATGGCCGGTTTTGGAGCTTTGGAGTGAAATCAAAATTTTCAAGTGGAGTCATGGGTGGTGGTTACTTGATCATAGTTGGTTATTGTAACTCCTCCTTGAATCCTAGCCATTTATTTCCAACTCCTAAGTTAATCTTAGCCATCCATTTTCCTAGATTTTTAGTATAAATACCCCCCCAACCTAGTTATTCTTGTGCTTATTATTTCCTCCAAACCTATAGTCTAAAATACATTATTTAGTAGTATACAAGTGAGTAAAAGATTGAGAGATTGTGTGGGGATTGTGCTTGCATCAATCAAGAAGAGGGGAGGCCGGCTTTCATCCATAGGAGCTCTCGGTTTTGGTGTGCTTGGAGGCTCGTGTGCGCGTCGACAAGGAGGAGGATCACTCTCGTTTGCAAGGACATTCGTTTAGGAGTTACTAGTTGTTTTTCTCTCCAACTAAGGTGGGTAAATTTTCCATATTTCTAAGTATGCTAGATTTGAATGAAAAAAATGATGCATGAAAAAGATTAATAAGAGTACACATTTAATTGGAAAAATGATCTATAAATTGATTGAAATGTTGATGTGCAAATGTATGTGGTTCTAATATTAAAATTCAAGTTGTGTGCAAAATGATTATGGCTATGGAAGTGTGTAAAGAAAACTTCGTTATTAGCATTAAAAATTATATGCAAGAATTAATAAATTGACAATGTCGCTTTATGTGCTTAAATAGATTTTTTCATTATGACGTTGTAATGAATGAATTAGAATGTAATTGTTATGCTTGTGAAATGAATAAAAGCAGAAAATTGGTGTAGAGATTAGTGAAATTAAAATGTTGAAAAAAAAGGAAAGAAAGGTGTTAGTAGTAGTATATCAAATTAACCAAATTGTATGGTAGATATGGGTTAATTATTGGGAAAAATATATTTAATCACTTAAGAAGATTATTTTTATATACTGGAGTATAATTCATGATGGGAATGATTAATCTGGAATTTTTACAGTATGTTAGTAAGAGCAATTTGAAATGAAAATTTGATGAACATCGAAATGTTTTTACTAAACAGAGAGGGTCGTTTTATTTTGAAATTCGAATTACCCTAGGACAACCCGAGCCTATAGCTCGAGTGATCAGATCGCTCTTAATTGGTACAGTATATGCGGGGGTTTCTCCGAGGTTGAGGGATCGAATCCCGTTGACACCGTATATTTTGTTTCGAACTTTTAAAATAATCAGTTTCGGCCGAGAGCACTTAATGCTCTCCGCCTCTCTTCTAACGCGTGCAGCACTCGGCCTAGTGGCCTGTGCCTTCGGTTGGTTTTCCTGTGGTCACTGGTTTGACTCTTGGTCTCGGCTGTTTATTATGTTGTGGGAAAAATAAATTTTTTGGGTGTTTTAATGATTAAAAAAATATGGAAAAAATATGATTATTATCCTAAAATTATGTGGGACTTGTGAAAAATAGTTTGAGAATTATTTGCATGATGTGGAGGATGTTTAGAGAATAAAAGTATAATTTAGAACTATAAGTTCTATACTTGCATTTTTTATAAAAGTTGTACTTTGCAAAAGACTTAAAATGGAATGTTAGAAAAGAAGTACGAATAAGAAAGGAATTATGTGAAGTGATGTGAATTATTCTCATTGGAGAATAGTGTGACAAATTATGAAGTGTAAATGTCCATCTTTAATTGAATAACTAGTGATGTGGTTTCTTTAATGCGAAAATAACATTTCATGAGTACATGATGAATAGTTGAATTTCATGTATAATTATGGATTATTGAACAATTTAGAAATCATGATTGGAAAAGAGAAATATTTTTTTGAGTATGACAACTCAACATGTAAACTTATGAATAGAAATTGAAAATTAGAGTATAGTCAAACTCACACCTGGCAGTAAAAGTGATGAATAAATTGTGATTATTGGCATTGAAAAGACCAGGTTTAGGTCATTATGAAATGAAAGAAATAAAACCGGTAGTAGTGAGAGGGCTAACTCTAGAGCTTTGATTTTGGTCATGATTTCATTAAAATTAAGGATTAGTTACATAGTGAAGAGGTGATGAAAGTAAGAGAAAAACATTGAGTATGAGGGCCATTGGATTGTCTGTGAGAGCGTATCTCAGGATGTCCCATGATGAGTCATAATAGGGCGTGGATACTGCTCCAGAGTACCGTCCCGGTGGCGACGCTCATGGGATGTTGGACGACTGCGGGTGGTGTCATGTCTATGGTAGGAGCTGAATTACCACAGGATGCCTGCATGATGAGTCATGTGTCAGTGCATTGGGATTCCCTCCAGGGCGCCTAGATATGAGTTCGTATGTCAGAAAACATCTAGGATACTTACCGTAGTTACAGTAGTAGAGTAAGTCATGACGAGGGATTGAACCCTACAAAGATGAAGAACGATTAAAGGCTTGCCCTCGGACCTATGTAGTATGGGATGCATAGAATCCGAACAAGTGCGCATTAGTGTCATATAATATAAATAATTGCATTAAGGACTAAGTGCACAAATCACAACACGACATCAATAGGGTAGTCTGATTTGTGACAAGTTTATATTTGTTAAATATGAAAAATAAGTTATACTATGTCCGACATAGAGAGGATGGCCGTGTATAATGTTCGTCAGTTGAATAAACTGACGTACCCACAGTTTTATATGCAGGGTAATGACATGATAAAGATTAAAGAGGAACAGATGCTTAAAGATTATTCAATGTTATTTTACATTTATTTAAATATTGTAAATTTACTTCCGCTGTGCAATGTAAAGTGTAAAGTTTCATGTAAACTCTGATGTAAAGTGAAAAATTCAAATTTCCTTGTAAAATTGTACTAAATAGAGTGGAAAGATCCTGTAGAACTCTCGAATTCAGTTGTATTTGGGATTTGGGGCGTTACAGAGTGGTATCACACAACAAATGTTGTTGGTGGTGAAGATATTCTACCTGAATTTCTCCATCATACACACTAACAAGTAGTTTTCCCATTCATTCATTCAAATATATATATATATATATATATATATATATATATATATATATATATATATATATATACTATTTTAATAGGAGAGTTGAAGTTTGTAACAAACAAACCCTAATTTTGTAACTATATAAACACGTATAATATACGTCCAAACTATATCCAACAAATATAAATGTGCACCGCACGTGTAGCTAGCCCAAATCAAAACATTCAAATATAAACTATTTTTTTTCTTATTCAATATATATTTACTTAATTGGATGACTTCACTTTTTGTAAGACATGTGATTACATTATACTTGTATATATATAAAGGAAATCTAGATGTCAATAAGAAGAAAGAAATACCCATATCTTGCGCTCGGTCTCCACCTTGGAGATATTCCTATATGACAAAACATTCTAGCAAGCACCTAGCCTACATAGTCATCACATAAATTATCTACATCATTATAGAAACCATCTACATTTAACCATTAATCAAGGTATTGACAAATCTGTCCATTAACCTCATGCACAGACAAAACCCAGTATAGTAATTGATTCAAAATTCACCAAGTTCATTAATCAACCAACTAAACAATTGCAGAAATTAATGAAATATAGAAATAACATGATAATTAAGAGAATGAAACACCCGAGCTACGAATCAAGGAATTAAAGTAAGAGGTGGGGTTGGTGAACTGTGAGAATGAGAAGAAGGACCAAGATCGATCTCTACTGCGCCTGAGACTGCTGCTCTCTCACAAGCATGCAGTCCTTCCTTCACTTCCCCATCATCTGCACACAAAAAAAATGAATTTCAAACATTTTCCATCAATAATCATCATTGCTTTTTTATATGACACAAATCAACAAAATAATTTCATTCTACTTATTGAATTTGAGCAAGCTAGGGTTTGAGAAAGGGAGCTAGGGTTTGTGAGGAGGAAGATAGACGGGGATCAGAGCTCGAAAATCAAAGATCATGAGGAGTCGAACTGGAGACGGGGGGCACGACCACATGGAGGGGGAGACGGCGGGGGAGGAGCATGGCGACGACGATGGGGATAGGTTGGGTCTGCAGCGGGAGATAGAGGGAGAATGAAAGAATTGGGAAAAAGAATGGGGAATGTGGACTGGGGTTGGATGATTTTTATCCCCAACTTATCCCGGAGTTTTCAAACACCGGGTTAGCCTAAACTACACCAACGCTTTTATAAAAACGCGGTGATATGACTAAAAATAGGATTAAATTGGAACCGTTCAAAGTGGGCACAAAACTTAAAGCTGCAGGGGCAAGATGGTAATTTCATCTACACACGTGTCCGAATTGGGAACCGGATCTCTCCTCTTAGACCCACTAACCCATGAACGGGTCTGTTCAGTCGAGAATGGGTCTCAACCTGTTAGTGGCTTGCTCAATAAGATTGGAGGAAATCCTGACTCGTCCATATCTTGAGGAGATGGTTATAACCACCCCTATCCAGCCTCACCAGGAAGTAGCAATACAACATATAAAGCTTTCTACAGCAGATTTATTATAGCATTTAAGTGTTAATGCGGTTGAAAGTAATCAATAATAGCATTTATGAAGCAAATGCTATCTTTGATTAATTTTGAAATTTACTCTTAGTTACGATAACATTTTTAAAATGCTGTAATATTTATGACATTTTAGAAACGCTATTATATCTCTAAATAAACAGAAAAGATAGGGGCAAAAAAAAATTCTAAGTAAAAAATACATCAAAACTCTTAAAACTTAATTCTCCCCCGTTCTAAATAAAAAAACCCTATTTCACAATTCCCAATCTCCTCTCCTCCGCGCCTCCCGAAGCCTCGACCTGCCGTCGCACCAAGCCACTTCTCCTCCCCGCCCCCCGAAGCCCGACCCGCCGTCGCCAACGCCCTCTTCTCCTCCCTGCCCCCCCCGAAGCCAGACCCGCTGTCGCCCAACACCCTCTTCTCCTCCCCACCCCCCGAAGCCCCACTACGCCGTGACGGTTCCGAAACGCCTTCTTCTCCTCCCCGCTATCTCTCACGCTAGCCAACTCCAGGTAATTTCTTTGCTGAATCGATCAATGTTAGGGTTCCTATTATATCCCCTTCTTTAGTAGTCGTGTTGCATGTTATTGTTTGTTAAGGCATTATGATTGATGGGTTCCTGAACTTACTTTAAATATAAAGGGGGCTGCTATTTTTTGGAGTTACTTACCATGACTTAAGTTATTTGAGTAGATTGAACTTCATAGTTTCATACCGTAGCTCTTGAAGAAAGAAAATTTTCTTTGTAATATCTTCAATAGAGTTAGCTGCGAATATCTTGGGTTTGTTGGGTTGAAGGATGTCAATCTGCAGTTATAGATACTTAGTGTGAGTGATCTGAGTTTTGATATATCTCTGACTTGCAACAGTTCTTGTATATTTCTTGGACCTTGTTGCAGGTGAAAACATTTCTTCAAATTCATTCATTACCTATTAAGACATGAAATACTCTCTTCATGAAGCATTTGCAAGGCTATGAAACACACGACTGTTTAATATATATATTGATAGGCCAAAATTTTGTTATGGTACTGCTAAAATGATGTGTAAATTTGTATGTGCACATCTGTATATGTATCTAAACTTTTGTTTTTGGTAGTCTTGTTTGTTGCCAGTTGCTACATCCCCATCTCCCAATTTTTAAAAATTGTCCTATCCATTATTTGTCGTAGTTTCTGAATTACTGGCACTGGTAGTTGGGTTCAGGTTAGGCTTGGGTCGAGTTAACAACTTAATTGAAATAGTGATAGCTCTGAAATGGAAGAAAAGAAAAAACAAAATGTTAGAAATGGTTAGTAGAACGGGTAGGCATGAGATTAATACATAAAATAGATCAATGGATGGAAGATAATTTTTTGGTTTGGGAAAAACCTCTCAACTACAGAACCCTGGTCACCGTATCTGTTAACAAACAACATTTTAGCAGCCTCAATAGAGGAAGGAGCTATACTTTCGTATAAGCTTTCTGAAGACAATCTTTGATAATTTCTATCTTTGGTTTTTCTGGATACTGAGTAATGTATTTTATAGAAAAATATTTGGGTACTCTCAGATTGTAATAGCTTATAATTTGATGTAGATAATATATATTATTTGTGTAATTTCTAATTGGTGTTTTTTGCAAAGGTAAGAGGTAAATATATTTGGCCATTTTTCAGTGTATTTGATAGACAACTTAAAAGCTATATCGGGATCACATAGAAATACAAAGAATTTTATAGATGTTTAAAAAAAGATATTAGAAAATATGTTTGTGTACCAAATGAAATCTGCCGGCCTAACTTATTTGAAATTACCCTTTAATACTATAAGAAGAAATTGTCAGTGTAACTATCCAAGATACAAAAGACCAAGTTTAATTAGCATGATATATATCTTTCTAGTATTAGATTAAAGAACGGCACTTCTTTTGCTAGCTGGAATACAACAGTCCGAAGTACCGTACATTTGAATCAGGTAGGCTCTTTCATGCATAGTAAGAATTCTAATAACAAAGGATGTTACTTAATTGCAATGTCATTAATTTTCTGAACTAGTTTTCTTATTCATCCAAGTTGTTGATGTGTGTATTATTGGTATTATCTTGTTTCTTTTTCTTTGGTTGTCAAGTCCTTAAGGTCAGAGGAACCGGTGTGAACTTGCTTTGATTAAATTGAACAACTTTGATTAAATTGAGGAAATTGTAAGAGGTAGCTTCCAAAGCTTGTTGGTTTGGCTAGATAAAAAATTATCATATGCAGGTATGTACAATAAGATAATAGGAGGATTAGGTATATCAAAACAAAGCTATGGACTAAATAAGTCCGCTTTTAAAAAATTTATGACTGGATCTTACGTATACAACACGCATCCTATAGAACATCATAATAATGTTTTTAGAATATATATGTATGAAACCTTTAACCTCAACAATCTCCTCCTATATTCCAAAATGAATATATTCTAATGTTTATTTGTTCTTATTAATTTCTCCTCGGTTGTCATCTCTTCAAGGTCAGAGGAGCTGGTGTGTCATCACAATGAATAAAGATTGTGTTCATCTTAACAAGTAATGAAATCTGACCCCAATTAATATTTTACCTTATATTAGATATTAAGATATTACCTGCTTTTATGACCACTATTTTATAATTTATAGAAATACAACAGCATATAAAGTGGCAATTCATCAGTTTAAGGAAATTGCAAAGTGAACTGCTGAGGACCCAAATTGGATTATATGTCCATGTTGAGATTGCCAAAATTTCTGTCGAGGAAATAAGGATATGCTTTTACTTCATTTGCTTAAGCGTGGAATGGATATGACTTACACAAATTAGATTTGGCATGGGGAAGGATTGAAATCGAAGAGTTCTACTAAGGAATCTGTATTGCCATATATGATAATTGAAGATGCATATGTTGATAATAAAGGTATTCATGAATCTAATGGTAAAGAGAGAGAGGATGACATAACAAATATGTTGAAGGACGCTAATATTCCTTTATATCCTGATTGCACTAAATACAGTAGGCTATTAGCAACAATTATTCTATATAAGCATAAATCCATGTATGGTGTTTCTAACAAATGCTTTAATCACCTTTTCGAGATATTGCATGACATGTTACCTGATGAAAATACAATTTCAGAATCTGCACGAGCTGCACAGCGATTAATTAAGTCATTTGAACTTGATTGTGAAATCATACATGCATGCGTCAATGATTGTTGCCTATTTAGAGGTGAGTTCAAAGACGATGATGAATGTAGGAAGTGCCATGAGTTACGGTGGAAGAAGTATCATCAGACTAAGAAGATTCTTATTGGAGTGCTAGTTGAGATTTTGAGGTATTTTCCAATAATTCCAAGGTTTAGAAGAATGTTCCAAACATCAGAACTTGCTGAAAATTTACGGTGGCATCACAATCATAAAAGTCAAGATGATAAAATTAGGCACCCTGTTGACTCTTTGGCTTGAAAAACAAATGACAATAAATGGCCATCTTTCGTTGTCGAGCCGCGCAACCTTAGACTTGGTCTGGCTGCAGATGGGTTTAATCCCTTCCGTGGTCTTAGCTCCTCACATAGTTGCTGGCCTGTGATGCTGGTAATTTATAATCTTCCACCAGGGTTATGCATGAGAAAAGAACATATTATGTTATCATTGTTGATTTCAGGACCACAACAACCAAGAAATGACAGACATTTATTAACAACCACTGATAGATGACTTGCAGGTTTTATTTGATGTGGGTGGACAGACATATGATGCTTTCACCAAAACATTTTTCAACTTGAAAGTAATTTTGATTTTGATGTGGACAATAAATGACTTTCCAGCTTATGGTAACCTGGCTGGATGTACTACAAAGGGAAAACTAGCATGCCCCATATGTGGTACTAATACTTGTTCTAAATGGTTGAAACATAGTAAAAAAACTATTTACCTGAACCATAGGTGGTTTCTTGGACCAAAACATACATTACGGTTCAAGAGAATTCGGTTTGATGGGAAACAAGAGCTTGAGGAGCCACCTAGATTAATGGTCAGATCAAGAATTTTGAATGAGATAAAAAATATTGAAAATAATTTTGGGAAGGGGTCAAAGAAAAATAAGAGAAAGTTGCAACCTGTACAGATATGGAAGAAGAAGTCAATATTTTTTGACTTGCCTTACTAGGAGGTAATATATATAACCCACTTTATTTATCTTATTACCTTTTTTTATTTTTTTTGGCAATTAGTTAGTATTACGTTTCTTACATATCTCAGTGGTTTTCTTTTTGTTCAATTTCAGCATTTACTATTGCATCATAATTTGGATGTAATGCACATTGAAAAAAATGTGTGTGATAGCATTATTAGTACTTTGCTGAATGTGAAGGGAAAGTCAAAGGATGGGATAAATTCACGTATGGATTTGGAAGACATGGAAATTAGACATGACTTGCATTCAAAACGGGAAAATGGAAAGAGAACTTATCTGCCACCTGGGCCACACACTCTTTCGAAAAAGGAACAAAATTTGTTTTGCAAACGGTTATTTGACCTTAAGGTACCTGATGGTTATAGTCGAATATTGGGAACTATATATCAGTGGACGAGTGTAAGATTGTTGGCCTCAAGTCTCATGATCATCATGTGTTAATGCAACAATTGTTGCCTGTTGCATTAAGAGGTCTTCTCCCAAAAGGGCCTAGAAACGCAATATTTCGACCATGTGCATTTTTAAATGCATTATGCCAAAAAGTCATTGACCCGGAGAAAATGTTAAAACTGGAGGCAGATGTTGTTGAGACTTTGTGCATGTTTGAAAAGTTTTTCGTTCCTGCTTTTTTTGATACTATGATTCATTTGACAATTCATTTGAGGCGAGAAGCCCGATTATGTGGCCCAGTTCAACAACGATGGATGTATCCCTTTGAAAGGTGACAAATTAATAATGTTGTAATTCTATTTGTACTTATGTATTTTTTGTCATAAAATATTAATTTTATTTTCTGTAGAGAAATGAAGACATTCAAAGGATACGTTAGGAATTTTGCATGACCTAAAGGTTGTATAGAACAATGCTATTTATTAGATGAGTGCATGTAATTTTTTAGTAAATGCATGAGTCAATTGGCTGATATGGAAAATCGGCCAAATAGAAATCAAGATCTGGAGAATGATGCGATACTTGAAGGTCGGCCAATTTCCAATGGAACATTGATCACTTTGGATTATCAAAGGCTACAAAGTGCTCATCGAAGTGTACTGCTTCAATATGACCGAGGTTGAGCCATATTTGGAGTAAGTGTACAACGAAATATAATTTTCAATGATGATGTTTTCACATAAGTTCATGTAACCATTGTTAATTATTTTAGGATACACTTGAAGGAGTTGAAGCGTTTGGAAAAACGTCTGGTCAAAAATGAAACTTTACTTCAAGATAGACATACCACAGAATTCTCAGACTGGTTAAAAGAAAAGATCCAATTATATATATAATCCTTGAATTTTTGGCTTAGTATATATTCCAGCTTATAAGTCTAATAGTGTATCATTGATTATGAACAGATTCACGGGAAAAACTCATGATGTGCCCAATCATAACATATCCAGAACGTTAAGAGGGCTTGCACAAGGGCCATCTGTGCATGCTCTCTCTTATTTTGGGTTTGTTGTGAATGACCATCGCTTTCACAGAAAAGATGCATTCAAGTCTACTCAAAATAGTAGTGTTTCATACAAGGCAACAACTGTTAGCAGATCGAGCTCGAAGGATAAGCACCAAAAGATCAAACCAGTTGTTTATTATGAAGTCATCAAAGATATTATTTTACTATTTTACTTTTCAGATTCCTGTTTATTTGGTCATTGGGCTAATTCGAAAACTAGTGTCAAAATTGATGAAGGTTTTACTCTGGTTAACCTGCACCAAGGACAACAACAATTTAAAAATAACCCATTTATTCTAGCATCACAAGCAAAACAAGTGTTTTATTCTAAGGAAAGTGATTCGTCTAACTGGTATGTTGTTCTAAAGGTGCCACCAAGAGGTATTAATGAGTTGAATTTGGATAATGAGAGTGTTTATTCAAGACCATTAGATGTATCCTTACTTGATAAGAATACTGATGATGAGGATAATGAGTATGTTAGAAAGAACTGTGAGGATATCTATGTGTAATTTTTCTATATTGTTTTGTTGCACAACTATTTATATTTTTTTGGGGATAATTTCATAGTGAAACTTATTATAACTGATTCTGCCACAATTTCTATAATCACTCGTTTACTTCATTATCTTTATATGTTTTTTATAGTGATATTTTGCATGTTGAAATTTCTAATTATGATGATGAACCATTCTTACATTTTCATGTTTTTTTGTTTTTGGCTGTCTATTTTAATGAGGTGTCTTTCTTTCAAACATGGCTCGAGAAGAGGTAACAACTACTATCAACCACTTATCCACGTATACAATAAGATAATTTTATTATGTATTATTCAGAACCGTGATTTTGTTTGGACCATTTGTAGTGCTCAAAACAAGGAAATAAAAGGAAAATGATGGATAAGGAAAAGAAAATGAGAAAGGATAAGGGAAAGAAAAAGAGAAGGGAAAATGATAAGGAAGAGGAAAAAGGAAAGGGAACAATAAAACTGAAAAAGAAAGCATCAAATAATGTGATCCGTATATCAGAACATGTAGACTCTAATGTCATTGGCGATGCAACTCTAAATGATTTGAGAGAAGAAACATAAAAAAAAAAACACAACAGTCACAAGGCATGACCAGGACTCGCGGACACACAACTTACAGTAATTTATCAGCTGAAAGCAGACAAAAGTTGGAAGTGACATTAAATTATCCCGGTCAACCTGTTGGGGAAAACTCAAAAAGACTGTCTTCTTTTGCAAACGTTTTAGCACGTGAGATGGTGCCGCTGAAATATGATGACTGGAGAAAGATATCTGCTGAGACTAAAGAATTTTATTGGCAAGCAATAAAGGTAAGATATTTTTTCATACCTAGTATATGTGTCAAGAATCCTAGTATTAGTCTTAAGTTTATTAGCTGAAGTTATATATGAATAAAGTTAACTTAAACATATCTTGTAATCTTTACCTCTTTTCATGGATAAATTTTCTTCTTCTCTTGGACTTTTTTTTATCACACATCACTCACAATACACTTTAGTCATCATGCTTTGATTTTGTGGGTAAAACATAAAATCTTCCCCATGACTGACTAATGAGGTTGATACTAGTAACCATTACACACACTCAAAGAGAGCACTACTTATTTCTAAGCTTTTCCATATTAACAGCACACAGGCTTAAGTTATTTGGAGAACTTTTTATTCTTCTATTTATTAAAACTAATATACACCGAAACAATAACTAGCAAAACTTAGATTTTGAAACTGTCACATGTTGATATCTATAATACTGTCACTTACAGTACTAAGCAATAATACTAAAGATATTCAAAGCATAAGACCTTATTATCCAATAATATAAGTGTTAGTGCAGATTCAAGTGTTCTAACATCAAAAGTAATACTAATGATATGCAACGCATAAGACCTTATTATTGTGTTACCTAGGTAGCTGAAGTTATTATTGTGAAAGGAAAAAACTGAACATAAACCCGACAATCAACAAATCAAACTTCTCCCTGCTTCTGTGATTGTACTAGGAGGAATGCTATATAATTTCTCTTAATTTGATTACCATTCCAAAAAAGAAAAGAAGCTAAACATGCTTACGGGCGAGAGGTCAAAAAAGAAAAGAAGCTAAACATCTCTTCATTTGATGTTATTTTTTACATTGCAGGTCATGTTATTTTTTCCTATTAGTGGCTATTAATGCAATTTGTTATTGTATTATTTTGTATCTTTTTCAGTATCATCTCTTATTGATAATTTCTTAACATAATATCTTTTGGCTACTATTAATTATATTACTCCTGATTTTTTCATAAATAATGTCTATGCTTATCTTAGATTGATCTCCAGGTACGAACTGTATCTTCTAGTAACATTTATCTAATTGCGAGTATATATCAAGTTGTCAATGACATTTTCTGCAATTTCCTCACATGTTCAAACACTATCACACTACCTTGCTACAAGCCTATAACTTACCCATTAAGTGGACTTTCTTCACATGCTTTACATTTTTTTATTAGCTGAATACCATCTTATTATTTACTGTGAAAATATCTAGTAGAATGCAACATTGCACCAATTTTACGAATATCCATTAACAAATTCATGAATTTCCTAGATAAATACAGTTTAGAAACATGTTGAGTATATTACATGCATATAGCTTGTTTCCTATTATCATCCGGTATCTAGTTTCCATGAAATAGAAATATTAGCATTTTTTAAAGAAAAGTTGTAGTAGGATGAATGTGAAATTTATGTTGGACATCATCTGAATTAAATTAACACATTATTGTGACACAGAATATTATGCTATATGATATTATGGTCATGTAAATATGTCTACCTTTTACAAGTTCATCGTATCCTGCACTTATACCCATTCTTCTATCATGTCCCTCACTCGTACCCATACCCGTAAACATGCTTGCTAGTAGTTAAGTCACATTCCTCGTGGAGGAATGCAGACAAGAGACCCATAATATGCTCAGTATTCACCCAGATGACGGGAGGAAATTCGAAGAAAAAGAGAGATGACACATTTTAAACATGCCATTAATACTGAAGAACAAATGAGCCAAGGAGCCAAACAGAACATTATTAGGACACTTATACAACAGACACAAATTCAATTGAACATAAACCCGACAATCAAAAAATCTGAACTCAGAAACTGAACAAATGAGCCAAGGACACAAACTGAACATAAACCCGACAATCAAAAAATCAAACTTCTCCCTGCTTCTGTGATTGTATGTGAACTCAGAAAATTCCCATTTGTAAGTACTATCTATGAACTCATCTCGGCACCCTTTTAATAGTAACACATTTTCGTCACCATATGGATAGAAGACAAAATTCTCAGTACAATATCTTGCCCAGGATGTGCATGTTCTATGATTCATTTGACGTCAATGGTAGTCATATATCTATGGTAGTTCATTTAATTCCTTGTGCTTATTTTTATGATAATAATTTATATCTACACATATTACTTCAGCAAAAGCTCACATTCAATGGACATGATAGAGAAGCAAAAAATTATACCCTACAAGCGATGGGAAGATGTGCCAGGGCACGCAAAGAAAAATTAGGGGCAAACTTAAACAAGAAACCAATTTACAAAAGTCAAAGAGAGTGGAATGAATTTGTAAAATCAAGAAACAACCCAAAATTCAGGGTAAAAAACTGTGTATACTATTCTGTTTAACTTGCTATATCGTGTCTTTTATATAAAATTAAATATATTAGAGTACAATTTTTCTTGTAGGCAAAAAGTGAAAAGTTCAAGGAAATGAGAAATAAACAAACTATCCCTTACCGTGGTGGTCGAAAGGGATTTGCTCGGATCGAATCTGAAATAGTAGTGAGTTAATTATAAATAAGTTTTGTTAGCATTATTAAATGTGTTGTTTATAAAAATGATGTTTGTGATCATTGTATCTGTTTGCTGTATAGAAAGAGGAGGGTCCCATTTGTCACGATAAAATTAGGCTTCGTTGTTGGTATCGAGCATATACAAAAAAGAACGGTGAAGCAGGAAAGTCAGATGATGTTGATCTCATAGTATGGTTCTAAAATTGTTTTCTCACATGGTTTACCATTAGTTAAATATGGATTCTTATTGTTCAATCATATGTTCATATTAATTTTGTGTTTTTTTTATTTTCAGAAAAAGGTGAAAGAAGAACTAGCTTCATCACCACCCGAGACATCCCATGTAGGTCTGGGTTATGAAGGTGACGCATATTCAAGTGTATTTAATAAGCCTGAACGACAAGGCCGTTTATCCGCGATGGGAGAAGGAGCCAACCCATCTAAATCAAGTGCCTCGATTGCAACCTCTGCCGAAGTAGCTGAGCTCAGAGGAAAGGTTGATTCACTTGCTGAAACAGTGAAGGAGTTGACAGCTCTACTTAAAAAGCTATCTGTACATAACTATAACCCGAATATTTTCTTCAGAGATCTGTCTTCCATCATTTTCCTTGTCTTCCATACACCCTTCTACAACTTTGCTGCTTCATATATAAACCAAAAGATGCACTGTAGTAACTTGCCCTATGCATTGAGTCGCCTACAAGCCCCAGGTATAGAACCCCAGAGTCATGAATTAGGCTTAACATTCATATTGAGTACGAAATCATATGCTTCTTGTAGTATACCTCTACCGAAGTATTCTATAGTTGCTCACCATCAAATTAAAGAAATTCACACCTTCTGCATTCAACCCAGAATCACTACATTCAAAGAGAAGGGAAAGAAATGTAAGATAATTTGGCTTCACTCTCCCACCCTCCACGCTTACAATGAGTGTAATTGCACTTATGCTGGTAGCTAATAATTAGGAAAGTCCATGATACCACATTTTGTGTTGTGCGACCGAGCACCCTCACTTCTCCTGACTTGGCATACATGTCAATCTAATGCATTGTTCAAGGATGTCATAGTTATCGCTTTTATGAAGGGCATGTGCTTAATGAAGCTACATTTTAAAAAGAGACATAGTCAACAAAAGAGACAAGAAAGGAGTGTTTTAATATGCCGCTGCTCGAATGTTGAGCCCTTCATTCTGAATCATTCAGCTTTTGATGTATCTCAGTAGACCTGGCAATCTCGACCTGGCAATCTCGACCCGTGAACCGTGGGTACCCACGGGTGTACCCGTACGGGCCGGGTACGGGTAAGGAAAATTTTGAAAAAAAATGAGCGGTTACTTTTTTACCTGGCCCGTGAACCCGCGGGTTGGATCGGTTATACCCACGGGTATCCGTGGGTACCCATGTATTTAAATAAATTAAATTAAATTAAATACTCATCAACTTGAGTTGTAATTTATTTGAGTGTGTTGAGTTTGAATTTTATTTGGTTTCATTGTTTTTAATGTAATTAATTTCAAGACTTTAGAAACTTGTCATATGGTTTCATTGTTTTGATTTTGCAATTGTATTTTTGATTATGTTTAAATTTTGTTTAGACTCAATTATGTCCGTATACTTTGAAAAATAATTGCTCTTTCTTTTCATGATTGGACAAATTATTGCTCTTTTGTCTTTGTTGATGAAATGATAAATTGAAATGCTAGTTGGATTTTGAATGTTAATATATATATTTATTTGAACAAGAAGCATAAAAAAACAACAAACAATAAGCTTATTAAATTATCGTTCTTGATTCCTGATTACATTTGTTGTTGTTTCAGTTATTCAATTTTATATTTTACATTTTTTAAAAAAATGATAGCATGTTGCTAATGTTTTTAATCAATTATTCAATTAAAATAAAATTTTAAATTTTTTTAAAAAACCCCAGAACAAACTCAAAATAAACAATGAAATATCGGCGGGTACCCATGGGTACTTGTGGGTACCCGCGGGCCGGGTCCGGGTTGGAAAAAACTTTAAAAAAAGTTGCGGTTACTTTTCGACCCGGCCCGTTGGACCTGTGGGTCAAGCAACCCGTACCCATGGGTACCCGACCGGCCCGTTTGCCAGGTCTATATCTCAGTAATCAGGTTTTTTTTTTGTTTTTCTTTTGATAGATTAGTAGAAATAAACCAAATGGATTATAGCCATTCATCTCAATCTAATTATATCCAATGGTCATTATTGATGTATCTGATTATCTCATTTTAAGATGTATCTCATTGGATCACTCCTGTATATATATATATATATATATATATATATATATATATATATATATATATATATATATATCATTGGATCATTATATATATATACTAGGTTTGCCCGTTGACACGTGCCTACGGCACGTCTTCGGAACGGTGCACCTTTTTTTATCATAAAAAATAGTTTTGGAGGTTCAGCAAATTAATTGAAGTAGCAAACATAGAGCAAAAAACATATTATATGTTTTTTTTTGATTTTTTTTAAATTTTTTTTAAATTTTTAAATTTTTTAATATTTGAAAATTTTGAAAATTTTTATTTTCTCAATTTTTTGAATAGAAGAGGGAGGGAGAGAGAGAGAAAAAAAAATTTAAATAAATATAGGAGTTGTTTTGGGTGGGAGATTTGAATTGGAGTTTTGGGGGGAACTTTTGGGGGGAAAAATATGTTTTGTAAGGTTAGATCTGAGCCTTTGATTTTTGGGGGGATTGAAGGAGAGCCACTTGATAGTTTTCTTTGTGTTTTATTATATATATATATATATATATATATATATAACACTTGTAATAACCTTTTTTTTATGTTTTCATGTTAGTCACTCGATGGAAGCAGTAATCGTAGAAGTAGAAAGTGAGAATTGTTAAACTGGGAGGCACCGACTGAAGTGGTTGCTATTGGGCGATGGGTGACAAATGATCCTGAGGTGGTAGTGCACTGTGTACCCCTTGGGCAAAATGCTTCCAAAGTTTGGGTAGATTAAGTTAGACAACCTTCAGCACCGTTATTTAGGTGAGGTGGTGGTGTATATGCTCTAGATGAGGTTATGAAACTTGCAATTGCATGGCCGACCGATCACATCAAGATGTTTGATGCTAACTAGGTACATTACTTTTCTTCTAAAAAATTATATTAGCTTAGAAGAGAGACAAATTGATTATGATGGGGTGAACTTTCATTAAAAGACCATTTGAATCTTATTTCCTTTTCTGAATTTGTTCTTGTTTGATTGACATTCTTTAACTTGGCTATGTTAATTGTTGGGTGATAGATGGAAAGTTGAAACATAGCTCTGTAGAGGTGTGTTTGGTTTGATGCAAGTGCAATTTTTGGTTTGAAGTTTGGTTTGTCCCAAAACCTACCCAACCTGGCCCGGGAACACCCATATCTACTAGCAGTCTTAAGTATATTCAGTCAGAATGATTGAAGTATTCTTTAAAATTACAAGTTTACTAAAGAGTCCTAAAATTTTAAAAAAAAGAACCAGCATGCATGAATTTGACAAGAATTAGAGTTTCTCCTCTGCAAGATGTAAAATGTTTATGGAAGACAGACTTCTTCCCTCCGAAACATAACATTAGAATAGAACAAAAATTCCACTAGCTTGTCATTTCTGCTGTTACTGCACAATCAGTTATAGAACCCTAAAGAATTGACTTTCTTTGCAGCGTACCTAACTTCAATTCTTCATAAACAACCAGAAATCCCTTTGATTTAGGGAATATTATAGAGATGAAGAGATGTAGAATCAAAATTTCTCTATCAGTGCCAATTGTGTGGCATATCTTACAACTTCAGTAGTATCTTCAGTTTACAAAGTATATAACTAACAGTTTTCTTCATTTGGTGCTATTAATATGGCATAATGTGTCCTAAAGAAAATTGAAATTCTACAAGAACCTTGAATATAGACAGTCTTCGTCCCAAAACAAAAGGTACTAATAAAAAAACAAAAGGTTCAATAAAGGCTCTGCAATTGTCTCAGGGGTCGTATTAAAGCATTAAAGATCTACGAAGTGCACACTGGTCATTTCACAAATATGTTATTAGCATTAGTGCAAGTTTGTATGAAGCCACAACCAATTCTCATTGTGTATGAAGCCAACTAGCACAAGTAATACTTGCAAAAAATTTCCTTGTCAAGCATATACTAAGAATTGCGAACATCATTAAATACCTCATGCTTGAAGAATGATGACCAATTCCTTATATTGGCTAAATTAATGTGTATCGTTATACCAACTAACTTTTATGCTCTCTTTCGTTTTTCTTTTCATATAAGAAATAAAATATGTATCATTATTTACTTTCTCGGTATTTTTTTCACTTTATGAATACAAATTAATACAGTATCAAAAGTTCAAAATTCTTCTCAAAATGTGCATGTGATTTGCATGTGCAAATTAATCTGGTATAAATGACTCATGTATTTCAATGATTTGTTTTTCACATTCCTTTCTTCTTAATAGACTTTTGGAAAACTTCTCATGTCTCATACTTCTACAAATATTATTATTCCCACCTCCAACCTAATAAGCAAAACGAATAATCATAGGTGACACCATCAACTAGTTGATTGCTTGCAAAAAGTCCATCAGGAAAAAAAAGAAAAGGTTTCAAATCACTTGTTTTACTTAGTACGGAAAGTCAGGACAACAAATAAAAATAACTTGAATCAGTTTCAACATTGGTTCTTTCCAGTATTAATATGTCAGTACAAAATTAGAGGTTGCAAGGTGGGACGTAATAAGAAAACAGAAGGTGAAATCAGAAATGACTGTTATACCTCTTCTCTAAGATGTTTTGCATCACCTGGTGTTTTTCTTCAGAAGAAATGATTGTTATATCTAAAGGAAAGTTGATACGTCTGTTGTAATTATATTTTCTATTGATAAAATCTCCCCCATTGTGGATGAAGGCAATCTGCAGAACCACACAAACCTTGTGTGACTGTCTCTTTAGTACAACTTGGTTTATGTGCTTGATCAATTCTTATTCTCTATATAATTTAGCCTATTTCCCTCACATTTAGTGTTTGCTATGTGATATGTATAGGCTTATGATACGAAATTCTTCCTATTTGTGAGGGCCTTATGTGGTAGCTAACTTCTTTTTATCTGTTAATTATATCATTATGGTGGTATGCTTTGTTTTCTTTTTTCTATTCTTTTTCCTCTCTTCCTAAGTAGCTCTTGTTTTGGTGGGTAGGTGTCTTTAAAAAATGGAATTTTGTTATGTTCTGACATGTTTTTTCTGTTTTTTTTGAAAGACCACAGAAACTATAATATTTTTCTCATTTGTTCGGTTGTTTTCTTCTGACAGTTTCATGCCCAAGAATGAAGATTGCTTTCTGCTCTTGTGAACAAAGTAAGTAGTTAATTTTTATGTACCTCCAGTTATGCTTACAAGCGGATACAATATTCTTGTTCATTCATCTCTATTTCCAATCTATCAGATACCTATGCATGTTTATTAAACTATTTCAGAGCAAATTTACTTTTTTAGTTATAAGTTGTGTGAAATATCAGATGCGGAGAAGACAAGTTTACTATTGTATGAAATATCAGATGCTCTTGTTAACAAATTTAGTATTTCAGAGCAAACTATTTCAGATGCCAAGAAGACAAGTTTAAAAATAATATATTGTTTTTTCATGCCTATGCAGGTTGTAGATCCCACATACCCTATAGCAGTTCGATCTCGTTGTGGGTGCCAACATCGTCAAGGATGTTAAGAAATAATGTTTTCTATAATCAGCGTAGAAATATGTAGAAATATGTATGCTTTTTTAGGAGTTGGGATGAATATTGACTTTGAAGAGGGAGATTTCTGTTTTGGCTCGTATGGGTATTGAGCTGCACATAACTGACAGAAAGTGCTTTAGAAGTTGCTCTGTATAGCTTTCGAAACTCTTATTCTGAGCTGACGAATCTGTTAATTGGTTCTTATACTCCTGAATCTTTATGTGCTTTGCATGTGCTAATTTTCTCTTGTTACAATTTTTTTATATAAAAATATTGGTGTTTTGGAAACTTAGGATTTTATTTACAACTTTATCGACCTTGAGCTTTATAGAATTGATCATGGATGCTGGAGAACAACATTGACTGAACTATCAGAAAATTGATATCTTGTAAAGAATTTTCAAAACTTTTCTATGCATCTGTAGAAATTTTTTTTTGCATACAGGTCAAAATAAATACCGTTTTTAAAACACTGCGAAAAAAACACCACTCTTACAAATGATAGCGTTTCCGAAACGTTATTGAAGGCATAGCGTTTGGAAAACACTAAAAATACAATAGCGTTTCGGCAAACGCTATGGTATTTATAGCATTTTAAAAATGCTATAAAAACCATAGTGTTTCGACAAATGCTACAGTATTTATAGCGTTTTGAAAATGCTATATATACGATAGCGTTTGTCGAAATGCTATCGTATTTATAGCATTTCGAAAATGCTATATATACGATAGCATTTACCAAACGCTATATCTACAATAGTGTTTCGAAAACGCTATCATATTTATAGCGTTTTCGAAATGCTGTGCTTTTTATAGCATTTTGTGGAAACGCTATAAAGATACCATAGCAGGGGTAGTGACAACATTTGCAAAATACTGTCATATGTCTTTAATAGCATTTACAAAATGCTATCAAATGGCATATATGTTGTAGTGTAGGGATTCACTCTTATCCTGAAAGAGGTCTCCACGGTGACTATAAATACCCCCTACCTTCTACAGTCACAGGTGATCACTCTTCGTGCACTTAAGCTATTTTCCTTTACTTTTTCTGGTATTGACAAGAGCGTCGGAGGGTTCGTCGTCGGGATTCATCCCGGTGTTTCGAACGTTTTTGCAGGTACGCGGGAGTACTAAGGAGTCAAGTTGTCAACAAGGAAGAAGCAGGATTCTGCCCGTTCGAGTTCCAACGAACCTACAAATTCTGTCTATTGCCCTCACACCAGATCCAGTGGCAACAGATTGGCGCAGTCTGTGGGAACCTACTCGACAAGCAACCACGTCTTCCTCCTTTAGCCAAAGCTACTCCTAACCATACCTCCCAAGAGGAAGCCCGCAAACTCCAACCGAAGAACAACCTCTTCTCATCCCCTTCCTCCTCCTCCTCTGGAGGATCTACCTCCACCCGTCCAGCAGACCCTACAGCCCGATCAGCAGGCTCCTCAGTCTATTCGGTAGCCTATAGAGCCCCAGGCATACGTGGGGGAGCCCTCTAGGCGAAGCTGTCACAAGCAACTTGTACATCAGGTTCGGGTGTCCATTTATAATGCCTCCACAGATTGTATGGCCTCCCATAGTCCTTCTACACCAAAGGATCTGTGGGACGTGCTCAACAATCGGTAGACCAAGCCAGGGCCCGATCTTCGGATGCATCTAGAGAAGAGGCAGGCCTGCCAGGCGAACCCTCGTCGGGAGCACCCGAAGGATCGGTCACCACGCCGATCAGATCGCAGGGGGTCCAACTCTCCCCGGAGACGGAGAGATTTACCCCCGCATCGCCCAAGATGAAGCCGCTCCCCAACTGGCCGTCCAGCAGCTCGAGCCGATTGTGAGCAGGAGGCCCTGTCACAAGGGAGGAATTTCAGCAATGAGGCGGTCCTTTGGGGCACTCAACACCGCCCCCAATAATGGCCCTCGGGCTTCTAGCCCTCGGCCAGCTCCTCGCCATCACCACTACTCCTGAAGTCCTAGGCCGGCTCCGAGCCATCGCCGCCCTTCTCCCAATCACCACCACCGCTCCCGAAGTCCGCATCCTACTCCGAGTCACCCCCGTCGTTCTATCAGTCCACCACCTACTTAGAGCCATCACCATCGTAGCCCCAACCCTCCTTATCATGAGGACGAGTCTCAGGGCTCAGCTAGGCAAAACCGAAGGGAGGACTTGGTCTACCGCAGTCTCCACGAGATGGAGAGGCGCCTTGGCCAGCTGATCGAGATGAAGAACCACGGGCAAGGGACCTCCTTTCATGTGCCCCCATTCTCCCGTGCCATCATGGAGGACCCAGTCCCAGACAACTTCAAACCTCCACACTTCGAGACCTACACTGGGGAGACCGACCCTGCGGATCACATTGAGAGTTTCAAAACTATCATGATGATCCATCATGCATCTGATGCCCTCCTTTGCAAGACCTTCCCGGCCACACTCAAGGGGCCGGCTCGAGAGTGGTAGGTATTCTCGACTTGCACCGGCGTCTATCTTCTCCTTCGACCAGTTCGAGGGTCTCTTTCTCACTTATTTCGTGAGCAGTCGCTGCACAGAGAAGATGAGTGCCTCCCTACTGTTCCTCATTCAAAAGAAAGGCAAACGGTTCATGGACTACGTTAAGCATTTTACTGCCGAGGCCAGATCCATCGCCTCCTTGGAACCCTCGGTGGCCACGGTTGCCTTCCAGTCCAACGTCGTCAATGCGGATCTCAAGGCATCCTTCGCCAAGAATCCCCCTCGGGACTTCTCAGAGCTCCTAATCCGGAGTGAGAAGTACATCCGAGCGGAATAAGCTCTCCACCGCCCCACATTTGAGGTGTCGACTTCTGGGAATAAGCGGAAGGGCGCAGAAGAAGGAGCTAAGAAACTCCAGAAGGATAATGGGGATCAGCGGCGTCCTCTCCCCCACTTCAAGAAATTCACTTTGTAACGCCCTGAATCCCAAATACACTGAATTCGAGATGTTCTACAGGATCTTTTCACTTTCTTCAGTACAACTTTACAAGGAATTTAAAACTTTTCACTTTACATTATAGTTTACATCATATTACATTTTTCATTTGCACAGCGGAAGTAAAATTTTACAACATTTAAATAAATGTACAACAACATGGTATAATCTTTAAGCATCCATTCCTCTTTAACCTTTAACATGCCATTTACCTGCATATAAGACTGTGGGTACGTCAGTTTATTCAACCGACGATCATTATACATGGCCATCCTCTCTATGCCGGAAACAGTATAACTTAATTTTCCATATTTAGCAAACACAAACTTGTCACATTACAAAATGAAGGGACTACCCTATTGATGTCGTGTTGTGATTGTGCACTTAGTCCTTAATGCAGTTATTTATGTTACATGACACTAATGCACACTTGTTCGGATTCTATGCATCCCATACTACATAGGTCCGAGGGCAAGCCTCTTAATCGTTCTTCATCTTTATAGGGTTCAATCCCTCGCCATGACTTAATCTACTACTGTAACTACGGTAGTGTCTTAGATGATCTATGAGTGCAAGCACGTGTACAGAAACTGGAGGGGAATCCCACGTCATGTCACGATGCATCGTGAAGAACCTATGGACAATTCAGCCTCCTTCATGGCACACGATCCTCATGCAGTCACCAAACATCCCACAAGTGTCACCACAGGGACGGTACCCTGGAGCAGTATCCACGTCATGTCACGACGCATCGTGAAGAACCTGTGAAATACTCTCCGCCGCCACGGCACCCTGGAGCCGTATCCACGTCATGTCACGACTCATCGTGAAGAACCTATGAAATACCCTCTGCCGCAATCCGATGGCTCTCACTCGTGTTTTTCTCCTACTTTCATCACGTCTCCACTATGTACTAATCCTTAGTTTTTATTAGAATCATGAACAAAATCAAAGCTCTAGAGTTAGCCTCTCCACCAAACTGGACTTATTCATTCATTTCAACATGACCAACCTTGGTCTTTCTTTTCAATATTCACTTCAATTCTTTCCAAATGCCGGGAGAGACTTAGCTACTCTTTTATTTCAATTCAAATTCACAAATTCTAACATAATCTGAGCATTCCAAGCTCATGAGTTCATTTTTCATTGCCTCAGCATGTCATGATCTTAGCTTTCATGTTCATGTAATTCTTCATTCAAAGTATGATTCATTTCATGTAAATTCTCAATTCAAAACTATGATTCATTTCATGTAAATTCATGCAGCAACAAATAGAGTTTATCAACACCCACCATAAAGTTCACAATCTTCAAAATAAACAGAATAATGTTCTCTGACATATCAAAACACTCTGGACAGTCGACTTGGATCTCTTCCAGTCGACTTGTTCAGTCAATTCAAGTCCTTCATAACCACTCGGGAGAGTCGACTGCTGCACACGGCAGTCGGCTGTTCCGCAGTGTTCCAATTTCAATTATCACCCACAGGGCAGTCGACTGTCGTTCAACACAGTCGGCTGTTCTGCATAGTTCAATTATGTACTTTCTCAAGTTCTATACAGTCGACTGCTACACACATTCGGTGGACTGAACAGTTAAAAATCTCAAATTAAGGAATCACACATCATATTTTGTCACGCTATTCTTCAACAAGAATAATTCACCTTTCATGGTTATCACACTGTTCTCAAATGAGAAGTACTAACGAAATTTCATAATTCATATTTTCATACATCTATAATGTCACTTCAATCTTTACTATACTAATCTTCTTCATTTCTAGTTCTTTTGCAAGGTATAATTTTCCAAAAATACACATATCAAAATCATAGTTCTGATTACACCTTTTATTCTCAAATCACATTTTATTCCATGCAACAATTTCCAAATTATCTTTATAAAGTCTCATGTATTTTCAAAAAAGTAGAACATTCGAGTTTATAAAAAAATGTATCAGTACCAGTCGACTTATACTATAGTAAGTCGACTGTTCAGGGGAAAACATCCATTATTTTAAGTAAATAGTTTAAGCAAGAAGTTGACTTAGAAAAGCACAAGTCGACTTAAATGAGCACATAAGTCGACTTACAAGGTCCTAAGTCGACTTACCTGAAAGATTCTTTCTCGACATTTCTCAACAATTCATGCCACTAATCTCTTTATCAGCCAAGTTCACATTCATGGTTATAATTAATCCATATCAACTTAGATTTTTACTAATCCGATCACATACAATTGCATACTCGCATTCCAATCAATTTATAGGTCAATTCTCCAATCAAGAGTGTACTCTTATTAATATTTTTCATGCATCATTCTCAATATGATACTAGCATCAGTAATAAGGAAAATCAAACCCACTATCATTCATTCAATTTAACAAGCATTTCTACTTTAGAAATATGGAGAATTTTACCCACCTTGTATGGAGAGAAAACAACACAATAGCAACGAAAGTCCTTTGCGAATGAAATGCACCTCCTCCTAGATGATGCGTGCTCAAGCTCCACAACACCACCGAAAGCTTCCCTCCTTGAATAGCCGGCCCTTCTCCTCGTTGTTGAAAGCAATACAATCCCACACAATCCTCTCAATCTTTTACTCACAACTTACTACTAAATTAGACTATAGTTTTAGAAAGATATATTTGCATATGAATACTAGCCATGGGAGGGGGTATTTATACTAGAAATCAAGTAGAATGAAGGGCTAGGATTAGTTGGTTGGTTGTAGGATGGAAGGCTAGGATTAGAGTAGGAGTTATAAAAACTACCCACAACTACATAACCACCTCCATGATCTCCATTCAAAATTTGGGTTTCCCTCCCAAAAGAATGCAACCGGCCAACTAGGAGTAGTGTGCATTGCACGTGTACGTGTAGTGCACGTGCATGCAACTAGGCCAAAAATGTACATTTTAATTTTGTATAAAAATAAATAGTTTTAAAATAAAAATAGGTTAATCCATGGGCTTTATTTTGGGCCAAAATAGTTATTAAAAATAAAATAAATAAAATACATTTTGGGCTTTAAGAAAAAGGCCTTTTAATTAAATTAAAATAAGGCTTTCTATTTGTTTAAAGAAAGGCTTTTGTACAAAATAATTTGAGAACACATATTTAAATATTTATACACATCATAATAAAATAATTATAAGATTTAATTCAACCAAAATATTGCACGTGCACACTACGTGCAAAAATAAATAATTTTTCATTAATTGAAAAATCAGGGTATTACAACACTCCCTCCTTAGAATAGTTCCGTCCCCGGAACTACTGTCAAGAGCGAGAAAAACAAAAAACACAACAACAAGAACAAAAGATACAAAGATACAATCAAGCAAAAAGCTCAGGATAGTCCTTCAGCATCCTCTCCTCAGATTCCCAAGTAGCCTCTTCCACCAAATGGTTTTCCAGACTACCTTGACCATCGGTATCGTCTTATTCCTCAAGACTTTCTCTCGACCGTCAACAATCTCTACAGGAGACTCGATGTAATTCAGATCCAACTGCAAACCTTCCGGCACTTCAGGCAAATGATGACTCGGATCTGAAATATAACCTCTCAGCATAGACACATGAAAGATATTGTGCACCTGAGACAACTCTTCCGGTAATTCAAGCCGGTAAGCAGTTTTTCCGATCCTTTTCAATATCTTGTACGGGCCTATAAACCTCAGGGGCTAACTTCCCGCCTTTGCCAAAACGAACCACACCTTTGCTGGGTGATACCTTCAGAAAGACGAAGTCACCGACCTCAAACTCAAGGTCCCTTCTCTGGTTGTCTGCATAGCTTTTCTGCCTGCTCTGAGCTTCCACCAACCTTTTCCTGATCAGAACAATCTTCTCAGAAGTTTGCTGTACAAGCTCAGGACCAAACAACTGACGCTCCCCAACTTCAAACCAACAAACAGGAGTCCTGCACTTCCTGCCATACAAAGCTTCGTACGGCGCCATCCCGATGCTAGCCTGAAAACTGTTGTTGTAGGCAAACTCTACCAAAGGTAAATGCCTTTCCCAACTGCCTCCAAAGTCTAGTATACAACACCTAAGCATATCCTCAAGAATACGATTGACTCTCTCGGTCTGCCCATCGGTTTGCGGATGAAAAGCAGTGCTGAAATCCGTCTTGGTACCCAAAGCTGTCTGAAGACTCCTCCAGAAATGCGAAGTAAACCGCGCATCTCGATCAGACACAATAGTTGAAGGAACACCATGAAGTCTGACAATCTCACCAACATACATCTCAGCCAACTTGTCCATCGAAGCAGTGAGTTTCATCGCCAAAAAGTGAGCAGATTTGGTTAGTCGATCGACTATAATCCAAATCGCATCATTGCCTTTAGAACTCTTATGCAATCCCGTGATGAAATCCATACTGATGTTATCCCACTTCCATTCCGGAATAGGTAACGGCTGTAATAGACCTCCGGGTCTCTGATTTTCGGCTTTGACTTGCTGACAAACCTCACACTTCGCAACAAATTCAGCCACATCTCGCTTCAAACCTGACCACCAGAAATGCTGTTTGAGGTCCTTGTACATCTTAGTACTCCCAAGATGTACAGACAGAAGAGTAGCATGCACCTCCTGAAGAATACTCTCTTTCAGGTCCGCCTGATTTGGAACACACAGCCTATCTCCGAACCACAGCACTCCATCCCTGATTTGAAATCCGGGCAACCTGCCAGCACCAACCTGCTCCTTCATCTCCAAAATATCAGCATCAAGCTCCTGACTTGCAATGATCCTTGTATTTAGAGTAGGCTGAAGCCTCAACTGAGCCAAAGATGCTCCCAATCCTTGCAAGACAACCTCAATACCTGCTCGGTCCAACTCCTCAATCAGATGCTTCTGAGTTGTAATCAAACTGGCCAAACTGCTCTTGCGACTAAGTGCATCAGCAACAACGTTAGCCTTTCCAGGATGATACTTGATCTCAGGTCGCATATCCTCGAGCACTTCCAACCATCTCTGCTGCCTCAGATTCAGATCCCTCTGCTGATATATGTACTTCAAGCTCTTGTGGTCCGTGTACATGTTCAACTTTTCACCGTACACGTAGTGCCTCCATTGCTTCAAAGCAAAGATAATCGCAGCCAACTCTAGATCATGAGTCGGGTAATTCTTCTCATGCGGTCGTAGTTGCCTAGACCCATAAGCGATTACTCTTCCTTCTTGCATTAAGACACAACCAAGCCCACGATGTGAAGCATCGCTATAAACATCATACTCAACACCTGCTCTAGGCAAAGCCAAAATCGGTGCAGTAGTCAGCTTCTCTTTCAACTCCTGAAAGCTTGCCTCACATTGCTCAGTCCACTTGAAGCTCACATTCTTCTTGGTCAGACCAGTAAGCGGTACAGCTATCTGGGCATAACCTTGAATGAATCTCCTGTAGTATCCAGTCATCCCAAGAAAACTTCTGACTTCCTTCACTGTAGTAGGCCTAGCCCAATCTCTCACTGCCTCTATCTTCTGTGGGTCAGTTGCCACTCCCTCCTTAGAAAGGATGTGACCTAGGAATGCCACTTCAGATTTCCAGAAATCACACTTGGATAACTTGGCATACAACTTCTGCTCTTCCAGCTTCTGCAAAACTGCTGCCAGATGCTCAGTGTGCTCCTCCTCTGACTTGGAGTACACGAGAATATCGTCGATAAACACCACGACGAAAGAATCAATAAACGGCCTCAGAACTCTGTTCATCAAGTCCATGAAGATTGCGGGTTCATTCGTCACTCCGAATGGCATAACTAAGAATTCGTAATGCCCATGCCGAGTTCTAAATGCAGTTTTGTGCACATCTTCAGCTTTCACTCGAACTTGGTGGTAACCTGATCGAAGATCTATTTTGGAGAATACAGCTGCTCCTTGTAGACGATCGACCAAATCATCAATTCGAGGAATAGGATACTTATTCTGAACAGTGACCTTATTCAGCTCTCGGTAATCGATACACATTCTCATCGATCCATCCTTCTTCTTTACCAAAAGCACTGGTGCTCCCCAAGGTGATGCACTAGGTTGAATAAAGCCTTTCTCCAACAGTTCCTCAATCTGCCATTTCACCTCATCCTGTTCCACTGGAGCCATCCTATAAGGTGCCTTAGAAATGGATGCACTTCCCGGTTGAACAGTGATGCTGAACTCTACATCACGATGCGGGGGTAACCCAGGAAAATCTTCCAAGAACACAGTCGGATAGTCCCGAATCACAGGAATCCCTTGCACTTCAACAGGAGTCTCTTCCTTGCGGATAGTTGCCACCAGTTTAGAACACTTCTGCTTCCCTTGGAAAGTGACTTCAGGTCCACCTGGAGCCTTCACTGTTACCGTCTTGGTCTTGCACTCGATGCTTGCACTGTACACCAACATCCAATCAATGCCAATGATAACATCGACTCCCAAGATAGTCAGCTCGATCAGATCAATGCCAAAGATTCGGTCCCCAATTACAATCTCGCAATCAGCGTAATACCGATCAGTGGTCAAAGTTTTCCCTGACGGAGTAGCTACTGTTAAGATCTTGCCTGGAAAGATCTTTGGTTCCACTCCCAACACTTTAGCAAATTTTGGAGACACAAAAGTATGAGAGGATCCAGCATCGAACAATACAACAACTTTCATTCCATTAAGATAAAGTTCTCCTGTTACATAATACACACCATTACATAACAGTTTCACAATATGAGCGGGAAGAAGAAATGACAAAAACCACTAAACATCAGCCCTCGTACCAGAGATGACCTGATCTGCCTCCTCAGCATCAGCCTCCGTCAAGGCAAATACTCGCCCTGATTAGTACGGCCTCTTCCCAGACTGCTGCATTGGTGCATTACGATTACTGTTCCGTGGCTTGGAGCATTGAGACATGAAATGTCCCGTCTCACCACAGTTGAAGCAAGTCACTATAGGAGGTCTCACCACATTGTTCCCAGGTCCACCAGCCACACTAACAGCGTTTGCCCCTGTCGGTTTGAACCTTTGTGCAGATGGTTGCCCCTTGAAACTCCCAGAATGTACAGGCCTCTTACCAGTCTACCAGTTGTTCCTCTAGTTCTGAACAACATGGAACTGCTCCATATCCGCCTCCGTCGCTGCTACCCTCTTGACCAGCTTGTTGAATCTCCTGATATCGAGAGGTATCATCCGAGACCTCAAGCTTGGCCTCAGTCCATGCTCAAACTTACGAGCCTTCTTCGCCTCATCTATCACCAGTTCTGGAGCATACCTAGAGAGCTGAGTAAACTTAGTCTCATACTCCCTCACTGACATGCTGCCTTGCTGTAGCGACAGAAACTCCATTGCTTTCTTCTCCTGAACATTGGAGGGGAAATAGTGACTGCGGAATTCTTCCAGAAATTCCTCCCAGCCCAAGCACTATACCTCCCATGGTCCTCTTCATGGAATGCCACCAAATCGCCGCATCCTTCTCCAGTTGCAAAGTCGCCAACTTGACCTTGCTGCCTTCCGGGGTCTCCAACACCTCAAAGATTGTCTCCACTTGACGGATCCAGTCGTCAGCCGCATCTGGGTCTGACTTTTCCTCGAATATAGGTGGTTTCATTCGTTTGAACGATTCCACCAGCTTAATCGCCTCGAGCACTGGATTCGCCGGCCCCCTTCCTTGGTTCATAGCCACTGCATTAAGCGTCTGGTAGACCCTTGCAAGTTCGGTCTCCAGATCCAAACCTTCCCCATTCCTAGCTCCCCTTCTCGACATATTCTGATGCAAAAGATCCATTAAATTCGAAGTATAAGACAAGAATTTAAATCAACTTGCATTTCATTGAATTCCAAACTTTATACATTCGAATTAAAACATTTCTTAACATCAGAATGGAAGAAAATAGAAGCTACAACAATCTAACTCCTACAGGTCCTCTTCGCTGCTCGAAGTTTTTCCCGTAGTTCATCAACTTCATCCTTCAGCACATCTGTCAGGTTCTTCCTCTTCTCGAGTTCCCAAACCCGATGACTGAGAACAGAATAGTCGTCATTTCGCTTCGCCAGTTGAGCCTCCAATAATCCGACTCTCTCTCGCAGTGTTTCCACCTGCCTCTGAAGAGATACTACAAGCCAATTGTCGCCTCCAGCAGGGTCGAAGTGATCAGCCATCTTATAAAATAAGGAGGAAGAAGCATGAGTCATAGAGCAACACAAATGTAAGTCACTTACATTTAAATCTCTAGACTCAGACACACACTCTAATGTCCACTTCTAGGGTGTCATTCCTTATAAATTTGTACAAGTGTGAAAGCGTAGAAAGCGTGGCTCTGATACCACTCTGTAACGCCCCGAATCCCAAATACACTGAATTCGAGATGTTCTACAGGATCTTTTCACTTTCTTCAGTACAACTTTACAAGGAATTTAAAACTTTTCACTTTACATCAGAGTTTACATCATATTACATTTTTCATTTGCACAGCGGAAGTAAAATTTTACAACATTTAAATAAATGTACAACAACATGGTATAATCTTTAAGCATCCATTCCTCTTTAACCTTTAACATGCCATTTACCTGCATATAAGACTGTGGGTACGTCAGTTTATTCAACCGACGATCATTATACACGGCCATCCTCTCTATGCCGGAAACAGTATAACTTAACTTTCCATATTTAGCAAACACAAACTTGTCACATTACAAAATGAAGGGACTACCCTATTGATGTCGTGTTGTGATTGTGCACTTAGTCCTTAATGCAGTTATTTATGTTACATGACACTAATGCACACTTGTTCGGATTCTATGCATCCCATACTACATAGGTCCGAGGGCAAGCCTCTTAATCGTTCTTCATCTTTGTAGGGTTCAATCCCTCGCCATGACTTAATCTACTAATGTAACTACGGTAGTGTCTTAGATGATCTATGAGTGCAAGCACGTGTACAGAAACTGGAGGAGAATCCCACGTCATGTCACGACGCATCGTGAAGAACCTATGGACAATTCAGCCTCCTTCATGGCACACGATCCTCATGCAGTCACCAAACATCCCACAAGTGTCACCACAGGGACGGTACCCTGGAGCAGTATCCACGTCATGTCACGACGCATCGTGAAGAACCTGTGAAATACTCTCCGCCGCCACGGCACCCTGGAGCCGTATCCACGTCATGTCACGACTCATCGTGAAGAACCTGTGAAATACCCTCCGCCGCAATCCGATGGCTCTCACTCGTGTTTTTCTCCTACTTTCATCACGTCTCCACTATGTACTAATCCTTAGTTTTTATTAGAATCATGAACAAAATCAAAGCTCTAGAGTTAGCCTCTCCACCAAACCGGACTTATTCATTCATTTCAACATGACCAACCTTGGTCTTTCTTTTTAATATTCATTTCAATTCTTTCCAAACGCCGGGGGAGACTTAGCTACTCTTTCATTTCAATTCAAATTCACAAATTCTAACATAATCTGAGCATTCCCAACTCATGAGTTCATTTTTCATTGCCTCAGCATGTCATGATCTTGGCTTTCATATTCATGTAATTCTTCATTCAAAGTATGATTCATTTCATGTAAATTCTCAATTCAAAACTATGATTCATTTTATGTAAATTCATGCAGCAACAAATAGAGTTTATCAACACCCACCATAAAGTTCACAATCTTCAAAATAAACAGAATAATGTTCTCTGACATATCAAAACACTCTGGACAGTCGACTTGGATCTCTTCCAGTCGACTTGTTCAGTCAATTCAAGTCCTTCATAACCACTCGGGAGAGTCGACTGCTGCACACGGCAGTCGGCTGTTCCGCAGTGTTCCAATTTCAATTATCACCCACAGGGCAGTCGACTGTCGTTCAACACAGTTGGCTGTTCTGCATAGTTCAATTATGTACTTTCTCAAGTTCTATACAGTCGACTGCTACACACATTCGGTCGACTGAACAGTTAAAAATCTCAAATTAAGGAATCACACATCATATTTTGTCACGCTATTCTTCAACAAGAATAATTCACATTTCATGGTTATCACACTGTTCTCAAATGAGAAGTACTAACGAAATTTCATAATTCATATTTTCATACATCTATAATGTCACTTCAATCTTTACTATACTAATCTTCTTCATTTCTAGTTCTTTTGCAAGGTATAATTTTCCAAAAATACACATATCAAAATTATAGTTCTGATTACACCTTTTATTCTCAAATCACATTTTATTCCATGCAACAATTCCCAAATTATCTTTATAAAGTCTCATGTATTTTCAAAAGAGTAGAACATTCGAGTTTATAAAAAAATGTATCAGTACCAGTCGACTTATATTATAGTAAGTCGACTGTTCAGGAGAAAACATCCATTATTTTAAGTAAATAGTTTAAGCAAGAAGTTGACTTAGAAAAGCACAAGTCGACTTAAATGAGCACATAAGTCGACTTACAAGGTCCTAAGTCGACTTACCCGAAAGATTCTTTCTCGACATTTCTCAACAATTCATGCCACTAATCTCTTTATCAGCCAAGTTCACATTCATGGTTATAATTAATCCATATCAACTTAGATTTTTACTAATCCAATCACATACAATTGCATACTCGCATTCCAATCAATTTATAGGTCAATTCTCCAATCAAGAGTGTACTCTTATTAATATTTTTTATGCATCATTCTCAATATGATACTAGCATCAGTAATAAGGAAAATCAAACCCACTATCATTCATTCAATTTAATAAGCATTTCTACTTTAGAAATATGGAGAATTTTACCCACCTTGTATGGAGAGAAAACAACACAATAGCAACGAAAGTCCTTTGCGAATGAAATGCACCTCCTCCTAGATGATGCGCGCTCAAGCTCCACAACACCACCGAAAGCTTCCCTCCTTGAATAGCCGGCCCTTCTCCTCCTTGTTGAAAGCAATACAATCCCACACAATCCTCTCAATCTTTTACTTACAACTTACTACTAAATTAGACTATAGTTTTAGAAAGATATATTTGCATATGAATACTAGCCATGGGAGGGGGTATTTATACTAGAAATCAAGTAGAATGAAGGGCTAGGATTAATTGGTTGGTTGTAGGATGGAAGGCTAGGATTAGAGTAGGAGTTATAAAAACTACCCACAACTACATAACCACCTCCATGATCTCCATTCAAAATTTGGGTTTCCCTCCCAAAAGAATGCAACCGGCCAACTAGGAGTAGTGTGCATTGCACGTGTACGTGTAGTGCACGTGCATGCAACTAGGCCAAAAATGTACATTTTAATTTTGTATAAAATAAATAGTTTTAAAATAAAAATAGGTTAATCCATGGGCTTTATTTTGGGCCAAAATAGTTATTGAAAATAAAATAAATAAAATACATTTTGGGCTTTAAGAAAAAGGCCTTTTAATTAAATTAAAATAAGGCTTTCTATTTGTTTAAAGAAAGGCTTTTGTACAAAATAATTTGAGAACACATTTAAATATTTATACACATCATAATAAAATAATTATAAGATTTAATTCAACTAAAATATTGCACGTGCACACTACGTGCAAAAATAAATAATTTTTCATTAATTGAAAAATCAGGGTATTACACACTCCACTTAATGCGAGTGTATCCGCCATCCTGATGGAGATCGAGAACGAAGGTCTCCTACTGCCACCTCCGAAGATGAACACCCCCGGGAAGAAGAGAAACTGGGACAAGTGGTGCCGTTTCCACCGGGACCACGGGCACGATACTGATGATTGTCGGGCTCTGAAGGATGAGATTGAAGCCCTCATCCAGAGAGGGCAGCTTACTCGGTTTGTGAAAGGGACCGAGCCGATCTGCCTCCACCGCCTAGGGGGGGCTAACAGGCGAACTGAGCAGCGCACAGAGACTTCGGAGGCCGAAGTAGAGGGCATCTTGCACCTGATACATGGAAGCCCAATGGGGGAGATTCCAACTCCTCCCAAAAATCCTTCGTTAGGGAGGTCAACTCCGTGCAGAGCCATCCTCCCCCAAAAGGCCTGGGAGTCCCTGTGATGTTCTCCGATAGGGACTTGGAAGGCGTCCGCATGCTGATGAACCAAATATTATTCACTTTTAAGAGCAATAATCTTAAGGCAATTAGACATTTAAATGCTCTATATGTGGTATTTACGCTTCTTTTTTCTTTTTCCATAGGAAACAGCCTATAACAGCGAAACGATGCAGATTCATGACTAATACAGACTGAAAGATGATTACACAGAATTTGCAGAACATCAGTCGACTGATTCTTCAAACAGGCGACTGAACAGAGAGGCTGAAGCTGATTGGCACAGTCGACTTACATCCAATACCAGTCGACTGGACAGATCAATGATGAAATCTACATGTCTCGATACAGTCGACTGGTTCGAAGACAAGTCGACTGGGATGCGGCGTGTCAGAAGATAAGAATAGATGTATCCTTATCCAAACCCAGGTGTTTTCTGCGAATAACAACTTCTCAAACAATCAAAGCAAGAAGCACGTGGTGAGCAGATAAGGAAGGAAAGAAGAAAAAGAGAAAGAAATAAAAGACTGATGAAGATAAGGAAAGAAATAACAAAAGAAGAGGACTTTTTCTGCAAAAAGTACAAACCCTAATTCTCTTCTCTTGTTCTATAAATACCAGTTAAGAAAGAAGCGGCAGGGATCTCTCTCTCTATCTCGAGAAGGCCGGATCCATCATCAAGACTGATCGTCGACAGCAAGCATCAAAGGAGGAGAACAAGACGATTGCTGATTGGGCTAAAGGGCAAAATCATACAAATCAGTGTTCTTCTGTTCTTTCTCTTAGTTCTTATTTCTATTGTAGTCATGAACTCTATTTTATCAATCAATAAAAGTTTTATTATGTGGAACTAATTTCATAGTTGGGTAGATTGAAACCGTAGTTGTGTAATGTTATATTCTTCTCTATTACTTATTGGTTGAACCTGATTGAATTGAGATGGATTTATGATAATCAAACTTGTTCAGAATTCTTAGGAGCAGTCGACTGTGGTGACAGCCAGTCGACTGACATACGGAATCTGAGTTTATCAAGATTGGGTATTATAAATCTGAATCTGTTAGATGAGCATATTGAGACGACCCGTATCTCGTGCTCATAACTCGTAACAAGGGAATCTTTAGGGGTTCTTGGTTTAATCAACTTGAGGGATCTAGATCTGATACCAATTTCTAGGACCTTAAGTGTTTGTTCGTTTCCATTGATCTTACGCTTTCTTTAAGTGCAACTTAGTAGATACCTTGCTAAATAATTAATGAAAGAAACAAATTAGAGTAGATACCATGCCTAATTCTTGGCTTAGGGAAACATTACTTTAAGGAGTAGATACCATGCCCTTGAAGAGAACAAACATGAGTAATGGATGTAGTATATGACTTAGCATTACTAACTATTGGTGGAGACCAAAACCCAACTACTTTAATAGAGATTTGTGACTCAACTTGTGATGCTACTATTTAGATTTTTATCTTTTCATTTCTTTTAGACTTTTAGAACGACACTTCAATATTCTGTTTTCTATTTTATTGATTAGTAAGTTAGAATCTACAATCTCTGTGGGATCGATCCTTGCTCGTCACTACGCTTTTCCAAACGATTCGTGCACTTGCGAGGTTTATAATTTGTGTCTAGTTTTATCTATTTATTTAGGTCGCTAGATTGCACAACAAGTTTTTGGCGCCGTTGCCGGGGATTGTTTAGTATTTTAACTTACAAATCAGTAAAATCTTTTTCTGTTTATTTTATTTTATTTCTTCTTTTTCTTTTCTACCATTTTCTTTTAGTTTACTTTCTGCACAAATAGACTCTGACCAGTCGACTGTCCCAAGGACCAGTCGACTGTACAGCGAGGAATTCCAGAAGCAACAATGGGTGAAAATGAATTAAATCGAGTACCAATACAAGACAAATTCATTCCAAAGAATATTGAGCAACCGTCTTGCATAGCTTTTCAACCCAAAGTCACAGGAAACATGCATTTATCTCCTCAGTTACTTAGCATGGTTCCCCACTTCAATGGTAGACTAGATGAAGATCCGCATCTACATCTACAAAACTTCTTTGATCTTTGCAGGACACAAAGCATCCAAGGGCTTACCCCCGAACAAATCAGGTTAATCTTGTTTCCTTTTTCTTTAAAACTTAATGCTAAATTATGGTATAATTCTTTGTAACCAGGATCAATTCAATCATGGGAGCAATTGGCAACAAAATTTTTGAAGGAGTTCTTTTCAGCCCAGAAAACCAGCCAACTAAAAAGGAAAATTCTACTTTTCCAACAAAAAGATGGCGATTTATTTTTCGAGGCATGGAAGGACTTTAAGAACAAGCTTTTCAAGTGTCCTACACATAACATACCTAAGGATGATCAGGTACAATCATTTTATGAGGGTTTAAATGATGCTAACAAAGCAATTGTAGATGCAGGTTGCAATGGAATGTTGATGAGGAAGAGTGCTGAGGAGGCCATAGAGCTATTTGAAGAACTCAGCGAGAACTCACAACAATTCTCCACAAGGAGGGGTCTTTCGAAAAAACAGGGAGTATATGAAATTTCTCATAATAATAACATGCAATTAGAAACAGAAACCATGAAAAAAAAGATTGATATGCTTGTAAATTCAACGTTGGGTGGTGTAAAAAACCAACCAAAAGAAATTTGTGCAAATTGTTTTCAATCTAACCATACAACTAATTCATGTCCCTTGTTTTCTTTCGCAGATCAGGAGCACACAAACTACGCAGAACAGGAAATGTACCCGCCCCAGAACAATTTTTTTTCAAACACGTATAACCCAGGGTGGCAAAACCATCAAGGCAATCAATCGCACCAGGGCATACGCAGCAATTCCAGGGTGGGAATGGGTATGATAGGCCAGGACAAGAACAGACAAAGTTGGATTTCGAATCCACCATTCTTCAATTACTCCAACAGCAACAGGAAACAAGCGATCAACAAAGACAGGCCATTCAAAAATTGGAATTTCAAATTGGTCAAATTGCTACGGAGTTAAGTGAAAGAAAGGCAGGAGAATTTCCATCACAAACCATACCCAACCCTGGAGGACAAGAACAGCTCCAATTAAGGACAACACTAGAGGAAGAGATTGAGTTTAAAATGTTTGATGCACCACAATTTCCACAAGATAATCATGAATGTTGTAATGTTGATGTGGTTCAGGAAATTTGCAACCAAACATTTCAGGAACATGGTGTTGATCCATCACAAGAAACACCTACACACCCTCTAACATTATTTCATGTTGAATAGGAATACGATGACGGTAGGATTGCAGAGACAGTACATCACTTTGAAACTCCAAAGCCATATTCAGGTAAACTCGCACCTGCATGTGAAAATATTATGACTGATAACGCTTTTGTTCCCACAGATCAGTCGACTGGTAGACGGGATAAGTCGACTGTCCCGATTGCTACCAGAATCCTAGACGTGGAGCTGAAGCCACTACATGAACACCAGCAGTATGGATCTTTGGGGGGAGAACAGACGTTACCTGTGATAGTTGCTACAAATTTTAGGATGCAGAAAGAGGAGAGGCTGCAGGGAGTCTTTCAAAAGCACAATGGTGCATTAAGATGGACCATTGCTGATAAACTGATGTCAAGATGGTACGGTCCATAAATTGTTGCAAGAGGTTTCCCCAAATGGAGCGTTGGCGAAAAATCAACGTTCAAGGTGAAAGGGCAGAGGGGGAAACCTTATAAGCAGATGAGTTTTGAGCCGCGATCCATTCAATACATTGCACAAACTCATCAAGTCTAGCTGAAGACAAGAAACACAGCGCTTATTGGGAGGCAACCCAATTTCTCAGGGGAGTATTTACACTCTTTTCCTTTATTCGTTTCTTTAGTCATTTCTTTATTTCTTTATTTCATTTTCTTCAAACTAGGTGGTAACACATGCCTATTTTAATTTTTGTGCGAACATTGAGGACAATGTTCCATCTAAGTTTCGGGGTATTAGGGTTATTTAATTATTGAGTCTTTTGAAAATTTTTTTTTAGGATAAACAATTTCTTATAAAGTAAGAAGAAGGATACTTATTTACTTTAGGATTGTTAAGTTTCATAATGCCTTACAAAATTATATGAGTCATGCAATTATACATAATAAACAAATGTGATACTTTTTCTGGTGATTATTCCCTTTAGATCTAGTCCTAAATTGAGTTTAAGTAAATAGAGTGATAATATATATGTATATATATATTTGAATAAAGTCAAGCTACTCCAATGTTTTGAGTGCTTAGTAACTAGGGGTATTCATCACCAATGTTTACCTTTACGTCAAACGGCAACTTGGAATATGAGTATGCAAAGCACTTTGAAGTTTGTGACTTGTTGAGTAACCGGGTGGATTCATCACAAATATTTTGCATTCGCGTAAAAAGGCAAGTGACAACTTTAGAGAAGAGACTATAAAGAAAAAAAAAAAAAAAACACACTCTAGTTTGCTACTCGATAGGTAGTAGCGAAAAGGGGACAATCACAGATGGAGAGTTACATACTATAATTAAATTAATTGCATGACAAGTATGATTGAGTTGGGGATTATGACTAAACATTCGCACTGGAGAAAGTGGGTATACTTGTTTTTACTTTATTTGCAATTGTTTATATTGAAATTTTGATGCTTGCATAATAGAAATCCTTGGTGGTTGAATACTATTATTTTCCCCTTGTTCATAATTTTAGTTTGCTTGAGGACAAGCAAAAGCTAAGTTTGGGGGTATTTGATGAACCAAATATTATTCACTTTTAAGAGCAATAATCTTAAGGCAATTAGACATTTAAATGCTCTATATGTGGTATTTACGCTTCTTTTTTCTTTTTCCATAGGAAACAGCCTATAACAGCAAAACGATGCAGATTCATGACTAATACAGACTGAAAGATGATTACACAGAATTTGCAGAACATCAGTCGACTGATTCTTCAAACAGGCGACTGAACAGAGAGGCTGAAGCTGATTGGCACAGTCGACTTACATCCAACACCAGTCGACTGGACAGATCAATAATGAAATCTACATGTCTCGATACAGTCGACTGGTTCGAAGACAAGTCGACTGGGATGCGGCGAGTCAGAAGATAAGAATAGATGTATCCTTATCCAAACCCAGGTGTTTTCTGCGAATAACAACTTCTCAAACAATCAAAGCAAGAAGCACGTGGTGAGCAGATAAGGAAGGAAAGAAGAAAAAGAGAAAGAAATAAAAGACTGATGAAGATAAGGAAAGAAATAACAAAAGAAGAGGACTTTTCTGCAAAAAGTACAAACCCTAATTCTCTTCTCTTGTTCTATAAATACCAGTCAAGAAAGAAGCGGCAGGGATCTCTCTCTCTATCTCGAGAAGGCCAGATCCATCATCAAGACTGATCGTCGACAGCAAGCATCAAAGGAGGAGAACAAGACGATTGCTGATTGGGCTAAAGGGCAAAATCATACAAATCAGTGTTCTTCTGTTCTTTCTCTTAGTTCTTATTTCTATTGTAGTCATGAACTCTATTTTATCAATCAATAAAAGTTTTATTATGTGGAACTAATTTCATAGTTGGGTAGATTGAAACCGTAGTTGTGTAATATTATATTCTTCTCTATTACTTATTGGTTTAACCTGATTGAATTGAGATGGATTTATGATAATCAAACTTGTTCAGAATTCTTAGGAGCAGTCGACTGACATACGGAATTTGAGTTTATCAAGATTGGGTATTATAAATCTGAATCTGTTAGATGAGCATATTGAGATGACCCGTATCTCGTGCTCATAACTCGTAACAAGGGAATCTTTAGGGGTTCTTGGTTTAATCAACTTGAGGGATCTAGATCTGATACCAATTTCTAGGACCTTAAGTGTTTGTTCGTTTCCATTGATCTTACGCTTTCTTTAAGTGCAACTTAGTAGATACCTTGCTAAATACTTAATGAAAGAAACAAATTAGAGTAGATACCATGCCTAATTCTTGGCTTAGGGAAACATTACTTTAAGGAGTAGATACCATGCCCTTGAAGAGAACAAACATGAGTAATGGATGTAGTATATGACTTAGCATTACTAACTATTGGTGGAGACCAAAACCCAACTACTTTAATAGAGATTTGTGACTCAACTTGTGATGCTACTATTTAGATTTTTATCTTTTCATTTCTTTTAGACTTTTAGAACGATACTTCAATATTCTGTTTTCTATTTTATTGATTAGTAAGTTAGAATCTACAATCTCTGTAGGATCGACCCTTGCTCGTCACTACGCTTTTCCAAACGATTCGTGCACTTGCGAGGTTTATAATTTGTGTCTAGTTTTATCTATTTATTTAGGTAGCTAGATTGCACAACAAGTTTTTGGCGCCGTTGCCGGGGATTGTTTAGTATTTTAACTTACAAATCAGTAAAATCTTTTTACGTTTATTTTATTTTATTTCTTCTTTTTCATTTCTAACATTTTCTTTTAGTTTACTTTCTGCACAAATAGACTCTGACCAGTCGACTGTCCCAAGGACCAGTCGACTGTACAGTGAGGAATTCCAGAAGCAACAATGGGTGAAAATGAATTAAATCGAGTACCAATGCAAGACAAATTCATTCCAAAGAATATTGAGCAACCGTCTTGCATAGCTTTTCAACCCAAAGTCACAGGAAACATGCATTTATCTCCTCAGTTACTTAGCATGGTTCCCCACTTCAATGGTAGACTAGATGAAGATCCGCATCTACATCTACAAAACTTCTTTGATCTTTGCAGGACACAAAGCATCCAAGGGCTTACCCCCGAACAAATCAGGTTAATCTTGTTTCCTTTTTCTTTAAAACTTAATGCTAAATTATGGTATAATTCTTTGTAACCAGGATCAATTCAATCATGGGAGCAATTGGCAACAAAATTTTTGAAGGAGTTCTTTTCAGCCCAGAAAACCAGCCAACTAAAAAGGAAAATTCTACTTTTCCAACAAAAAGATGGCGATTTATTTTTCGAGGCATGGAAGGACTTTAAGAACAAGCTTTTCAAGTGTCCTACACATAACATACCTAAGGATGATCAGGTACAATCATTTTATGAGGGTTTAAATGACGCTAACAAAGTAATTGTAGATGCAGGTTGCAATGGAATGTTGATGAGGAAGAGTGCTGAGGCGGCCATAGAACTATTTGAAGAACTCAGCGAGAACTCACAACAATTCTTCACAAGGAGGGGTCTTTCGAAAAAACAGGGAGTATACGAAATTTCTCATAATAATAACATGCAATTAGAAATAGAAACCATGAACAAAAAGATTGATATGCTTGTAAATTCAACGTTGGGTGGCGTAAAAAACCAACCAAAAGAAATTTGTGCAAATTGTTTTCAATCTAACCATACAACTAATTCATGTCCCTTGTTTTCTTTCGCAGATCAGGAGCACACAAACTACGCAGAACAGGAAATGTACCCACTCCAGAACAATTTTTTTTCAAACACGTATAACCCAGGGTGGCAAAACCATCAAGGCAATCAATCGCACCAGGGCATACGCAGCAATTCCAGGGTAGGATTGGGTATGATAGGCCAGGACAAGAACAGACAAAGTTGGATTTCGAATCCACCATTCTTCAATTACTCCAACAGCAACAGGAAACAAGCGATCAACAAAGACAGACCATTCAAAAATTGGAATTTCAAATTGGTCAAATTGCTACGGAGTTAAGTGAAAGAAAGGCAGGAGAATTTCCATCACAAACCATACCCAACCCTGGAGGACAAGAACAGCTCTAATTAAGGACAACACTAGAGGAAGAGATTGAGTTTAAAATGTTTGATGCACCACAATTTCCACAAGATAATCATGAATGTTGTAATGTTGATGTGGTTCAGGAAATTTGCAACCAAACATTTCAGGAACATGGTGTTGATCCATCACAAGAAACACCTACACACCCTCTAACATTATTTCATGTTGAATAGGAATACGATGACGGCAGGATTGCAGAGACAGTACATTACTTTGAAACTCCAAAGCCATATTCAGGTAAACTCGCACCTGCATGTGAAAATATTATGACTGATAACGCTTTTGTTCCCGCAGATCAGTCGACTGGTAGACGGGATAAGTCGACTGTCCCGATTGCTACCAGAATCCTAGACATGGAGCTGAAGCCACTACATGAACACCAGCAGTATGGATCTTTGGGGGGAGAACAGACGTTACCTGTGACAGTTGCTACAAATTTTAGGATGCAGAAAGAGGAGAGGCTGCAGGGAGTCTTTCAAAAGCACAATGGTGCATTAAGATGGACCATTGCTGATAAACTGATGTCAAGATGGTACGGTCCATAAATTGTTGCAAGAGGTTTCCCCAAATGGAGCGTTGGCGAAAAATCAACGTTCAAGGTGAAAGGGCAGAGGGGGAAACCTTATAAGCAGATGAGTTTTGAGCCGCAATCCATTCAATACATTGCACAAACTCATCAAGTCTAGCTGAAGACAAGAAACACAGCGCTTATTGGGAGGCAACCCAATTTCTCAGGGGAGTATTTACACACTTTTCCTTTATTCGTTTCTTTAGTCATTTCTTTATTTCTTTATTTCATTTTCTTCAAACTAGGTGGTAACACATGCCTATTTTAATTTTTGTGCGAACATTGAGGACAATGTTTCATCTAAGTTTGGGGGTATTAGGGTTATTTAATTATTGAGTCTTTTGAAATTTTTTTTTTTAGGATAAACAATTTCTTATAAAGTAAGAAGAAGGATACTTATTTACTTTAGGATTGTTAAGTTTCATAATGCCTTACAAAATTATATGAGTCATGCAATTATACATAATAAACAAATGTGATACTTTTTCTGGTGATTATTCCCTTTAGATCTAGTCCTAAATTGAGTTTAAGTAAATAGAGTGATAATATATGTGTATATATATATTTGAATAAAGTCAAGCTACTCTAATGTTTTGAGTGCTTAGTAACTAGGGGTATTCATCACCAATGTTTACCTTTACGTCAAACGGCAACTTGGAATATGAGTATGCAAAGCACTTTGAAGTTTGTGACTTGTTGAGTAACCGGGTGGATTCATCACAAATATTTTGCATTCGCGTAAAAAGGCAAGTGACAACTTTAGAGAAGAGACTATAAAAAAAAAAAAAAAACACACACTCTAGTTTGCTACTCGATAGGTAGTAGAGAAAAGGGGACAATCACAGATGGAGAGTTACATACTATAATTAAATTAATTGCATGACAAGTATGATTGAGTTGGGGATTATGACTAAACATTCGCACTGGAGAAAGTGGGTATACTTGTTTTTACTTTATTTGCAATTGTTTATATTGAAATTTTGATGCTTGCATAATAGAAATCCTTGGTGGTTGAATACTATTATTTTCCCCTTGTTCATAATTTTAGTTTGCTTGAGGACAAGCAAAAGCTAAGTTTGGGGGTATTTGATGAACCAAATATTATTCACTTTTAAGAGCAATAATCTTAAGGCAATTAGACATTTAAATGCTCTATATGTGGTATTTACGCTTCTTTTTTCTTTTTCCATAGGAAACAGCCTATAACAGCAAAACGATGCAGATTCATGACTAATACAGACTGAAAGATGATTACACAGAATTTGCAGAACATCAGTCGACTGATTCTTCAAACAGGCGACTGAACAGAGAGGCTGAAGCTGATTGGCACAGTCGACTTACCTCCAACACCAGTCGACTGGACAGATCAATGATGAAATCTACATGTCTCGATACAGTCGACTGGTTCGAAGACAAGTCGACTGGGATGCGGCGAGTCAGAAGATAAGAATAGATGTATCCTTATCCAAACCCAGGTGTTTTCTGCGAATAACAACTTCTCAAACAATCAAAGCAAGAAGCACGTGGTGAGCAGATAAGGAAGGAAAGAAGAAAAAGAGAAAGAAATAAAAGACTGATGAAGATAAGGAAAGAAATAACAAAAGAAGAGGACTTTTCTGCAAAAAGTACAAACCCTAATTCTCTTCTCTTGTTCTATAAATACCAGTCAAGAAAGAAGCGGCAGGGATCTCTCTCTCTATCTCGAGAAGGCCGGATCCATCATCAAGACTGATCGTCGACAGCAAGCATCAAAGGAGGAGAACAAGACGATTGCTGATTGGGCTAAAGGGCAAAATCATACAAATCAGTGTTCTTCTGTTCTTTCTCTTAGTTCTTATTTCTATTGTAGTCATGAACTCTATTTTATCAATCAATAAAAGTTTTATTATGTGGAACTAATTTCATAGTTGGGTAGATTGAAACCGTAGTTGTGTAATGTTATATTCTTCTCTATTACTTATTGGTTGAACCTGATTGAATTGAGATGGATTTATGATAATCAAACTTGTTCAGAATTCTTAGGAGCAGTCGACTGTGGTGACAGCCAGTCGACTGACATACGGAATCTGAGTTTATCAAGATTGGGTATTATAAATATGAATCTATTAGATGAGCATATTGAGACGACCCGTATCTCGTGCTCATAACTCGTAACAAGGAATCTTTAGGGGTTCTTGGTTTAATCAACTTGAGGGATCTAGATCTGATACCAATTTCTAGGACCTTAAGTGTTTGTTCGTTTCCATTGATCTTACGCTTTCTTTAAGTGCAACTTAGTAGATACCTTGCTAAATACTTAATGAATGAAACAAATTAGAGTAGATACCATGCCTAATTCTTGGCTTAGGGAAACATTACTTTAAGGAGTAGATACCATGCCCTTGAAGAGAACAAACATGAGTAATGGATGTAGTATATGACTTAGCATTACTAACTATTGGTGGAGACCAAAACCCAACTACTTTAATAGAGATTTGTGACTCAACTTGTGATGCTACTATTTAGATTTTTATCTTTTCATTTCTTTTAGACTTTTAGAACGACACTTCAATATTCTGTTTTCTATTTTATTGATTAGTAAGTTAGAATCTACAATCTCTGTGGGATCGACCCTTGCTCGTCACTACGCTTTTCCAAACGATTCGTGCACTTGCGAGGTTTATAATTTGTGTCTAGTTTTATCTATTTATTTAGGTAGCTAGATTGCACAACACATGCCTCACTACGACGCCCTCGTCATCAATCTCCGAATGGCAAACTTCGACGTTCGTCGGGTCTTAGTGGACAATGGCAGCTCCGTCAACATCCTTTTCTTGGAGGCCTTCAAGGGCCTCCAGCTGTCGAGGGACCGGCTCAAGCCCGCAGGCTACACTCTTTACGGGTTCACTGGGGTCCCGGTTACGATCGAGGGAGTTATAACCCTCGACGTAACTGCTGGAAAGGCCCCAGTAGCTCGCACGAAGCCGATGGACTTCATGGTGGTGGACGTCAAGGCTGCCTATAATGTTATCCTGGGTCGACCAGGTTTAGCCGCACTCCAAGCTATTCCATCGGTCTACCACATGAAGATGAAGTTTCCCATGCCCTCGGAAGTGGCAGAAGTGAGGGGAAGACAAGAAGCGCCTCGGAAGTGCTATATGACCTCGATGGGGGGATCCGGTCCTCTCCCTGGAAGCCTTTGAACTTCCCCAGGAGGGTAGTCAGACTATCTCGGAGCCAGTGGACGAATTGGAGGAAGTGGCCTTCTCCGAAGAAGATGCCACTAAGACGTTCCGCATCAGCAAGGCTCTCTTCCCCTCCATTAAGCAAGACATCTCCCGGTGCATACGGGAGAACCGTGACCTCTTCGCTTGGACCGCGACAGACATGACGGGGATCTCGGAGGAGCTCTTAATGAAACACCTGAGCGTCGCCCCTGGGGTAAAGCCTGTCAATAGAAGAGGTGGAAGTTCGCTCCGGAGCGACAACAGGCGATCAAAGAGTAGGTCGAGAAGCTCCTCAATGCTCGATTCATCCAGGAGGTGAGTTATCCCAAGTGGCTATCCGATGTGGTGATGGTCAAGAAAGCCAACAGGAGCTGGAGGATATGCATCGACTTCACCAATCTCAACAAGGCATGCCCGAAAGACCCCTTTCCCCTTCTAAGCATCGACACCCTGATCGTTGCAACCTCCGGGCACGAGCTCCTCAGCTTCATGGATGCTTTTTCGGGGTACAACCAGATTCAGATGTTCCCTCTCGACATCTCGAAGACCTCCTTTGTGACAGACCAGAGCCTGTACTGCTACAGGGTAATGTCGTTCGGCTTGAAGAACGAGAGCTACTTACTAGAGCCTCGTGAATAAGGTCTTCCGAGACCAGATTAGTCGAAACATGGAAGTCTACGTAAACGACATGTTGGTCAAGAGCACCTGAGGGCAGGAGCATGTCCTCGACCTTCAAGAAGCCTTCGAGGTGCTCAGGAGGCACAATATGAGACTGAATCCGAACAAGTGTGCATTCGAAGTTTCATCCGGCAAGCTCTTCGGGTTTATGGTCAGCCAGAGGGGCATAGAGGCCAACCCCCGAGAAGATCCAGGCCATTCTGAAAATGGCCCCTCCCTCCAACGTCAAAGAGGTACAGAGGCTCACGGGACATCTCACAGAAATTGGGCGGTTTCTCTCCAAGTCCAGGGAAAAGTGCCTCCCCTTCTTCAAGGACCTCAGGGGGGCTAAAGGTTTCGAATGGGGGGAGTAGCAGCAGAAGTCCTTCGACCAGCTCAAGGAATACCTAGCTAACCCCCCGCTTTTGAGCAAGCTAACAACTGGAGAGGTGGTCTACCTATATCTTGCTGCTTCGGAGCAAACCCTCAGTGCGGTCCTTGTAAGAGAGGAAGACAGAATGCAGAGGCCCATTTATTATGTGAGTAAGGTCCTCCGAGATGCCAAACTCCGTTAACTGAAGGTAGAGAAGATGGCCCTTGCCTTGGTCATGGCGGCTCGGAAGCTCCGCCCCTACTTCCAATCCCATTCGGTTGTCATCCTAATCGACCAGCCCCTCAAGCAAGTTCTCCACAAGCCCGAGACCTCTGGGCGCCTGATGAAGTGGTCCATTGAGCTGAGCCAACATGACATCAGCTACTAGCCCAGAACAGCAATCAAGGCTCAAGCTCTGGCCGAATTCATTGTGGAGAGCACCATCCCCGACCCTTGCGAGTCGTCTGTCGACCCCTTCGTCTGGATCGTTTATGTAGACGGGTACTTCTTGCACCGACGGAAGTGGGGCTGGTGTTATCTTAGCCGGCCTAGATGCTTTCACCCTCCAATACTCCCTCCACTTAAACTTCTCAGTATCAAACAACGAGACAGAGTATGAGGCCCTCATAGCGGGGCTCTGTATCGCTGGCAAAGCCGGGGCCAAGCGGTTCTGAGTCTTCAGTGATTCGCAATTGGACGTCAACCAAGTGTCGGGGGAATGAGGCGAGGGGCGAGCATATGGACAGGTACTTGGCAAAGGTGAGGGAGCTTCTAGCCCTATTTGAAGATGTTCAACTTCAGCGGGTTCCCCGAGAGGAAAACGCACAAGCAGACGCCCTCTCTAAGATCGCTTCCTCGTCTCTCCAGGGCCTAGAACGGACCGTAATAATAGTGGTCCTTCTCAGACTAAGCATTGATGAGGACGGCCCGGAGCCAAAGGAAGCCTATCCCGTAAGACTTGGGGAAAACTGGATGAAGCCCCTCCTCGAGTACATTCGAGACGGGGTCCTTCCCGAAGACCCGAAAGAGGCAAAGAGGATCAGGACACGAGCCGAGCGGTACACACTCCTGGACGGGGTCATGTACAAATTCTCCTACACCCAGGTCGACGGTCGACCCTATCTGAGGTGCCTCTCCCCGGAGGAAGCGCTCTATGCCCTAAAGGAGGCACATGATGGCCTATGTGGCATGCACTTGGGAGCGAGATTCCTTGCCCGGAAACTCTTAAACTACGGCTACTTCTGGCCCATGCTACTGAGTGATTCCGAGGAGTACGTCTGCCAGTGCGACTCCTGCCAGAAATTCTCCCCAATCCGTCGCCTGCCCCAAGCACAACTCGCTTCCTTGGCGAGTCCAATCTCCTTCGCAATGTGGGGAGATGGATTTGCTCGGACCCTTCCCTCCAGCACCGGGCCAACTGAAGTTCTTAGTGCTATCAATAGACTACTTCTCAAAATGGATCGAGAATGAGCCTCTTTCGACAATCACCGAGCACAAGGTCCAAAAGTTCTTTTGGAAGAACATCGTCTGTCGGTTCGGGGTACCTCGCATCCTCATAACCGACAACGAGACTCAATTCACGAGAGCGACCTTTCGCAACTTTTGCGCCGACCTCGACATTCAACAACGGTTCTCCTCGATAGCTCACCCCCAATCCAATGGCCAAGCAGAGAACGCAAACCGACAAATCTTCTCTGACTTGAAGAAGAGGCTTGACAAATCCACTAAGGGCTATGGGTCGAACAACACCACAATGTGCTTTGGAACTATCGCACCACAAAAAGAACTCAACGGGAGAGTCCCCCTTCAACCTCACGTACAGATCCGAAGCTCTCATCCCTTTGGAGGTAGGCCTACCTTCACCCTGACTCATAGCTTACAGTGAAGCGCAGAATGCGAATCAACTTCGCAACTGCCTAGACCTCATAGATGAGGTCCGCGAGAGAGCCACAATTCGGCAAGAGACCTACCACTGCAGGATCACTCAGGCTTACAATAAGAGGGTACGGCTAGCCAGCCTAAAAGAGGGAGACCTAGTACTCAGAAAGTTATCGATCTCTGATCCAAGCAAAAGAGGCAAGTTGGCACCCAATTGGGAAGGACCATATAGGGTCTCCAGAGTTATTCACCCAGGCGCGTATCAACTCGAAGAACCCGGGGGCAGGAGAATACTGAGGACATGGAATGCGGAGCACTTGATGAAGTACCAAGAGAGTGTCTAGACACCACTCCAAGCAACTTCCCCAAAAGCCCTCCAGAAGACATGTCTAAAGTCCTTACTTGTATTTTCTTTTTATCAAAGTGTAAAGGCAGCTCGCAACTTAGAAGCGGCGGCCCAGTTGTTCCCAATAAAAAGAAGTCTTTCCCCACAAGTTTTCTATTTCTTGAATAGTCTAATTCTACTTAGCAAGTTCTCTATTTTGGGGTAGTCTAATCTACTTACAAAAAATTTGCGCACTAAAACGACATGCTTGGAGTCCAACACTTATTTCGACTCCACTTCAACTACTTACTTCTAAGCGAGTACCAAGAGGATCACCATTCGGAATTGCTCCTACAGCTGTTAATACTTTCAAAACGATGGGCTTGGAGTCCAACACTTGGTTCGACTCCGCTTCAACTACTAGCTTCTAAGCGAGTAAAGAGTGGATCACCATTCAAAATTGCTCCTACAGCCTGTTGGTATTCTCTAAACAACAAGTTCGGAGTCCAACACTTGTTCGACTCTGCTTCAACTACTCGCTTCTAAGCGAGTACGAAACGGATCACCATTCGGAATTGCTCCTACAACTGTTGACAATTACAACTGCTAGCAAAACACACATGTGCAAAAAACAAGTATTATTTCATTAAAGTTTAAGAAACAAGTCTAATTAAGAGACCAACTACTCACCTTTACAACGAGATACAAAACTTGTGAAACCAAGTACAAGACTACAAAGAACTACTTCAACGCCTCTTAGGGGCGGGGATACTTCGGTTGAGAGACACCCAAGGGCGACGAATATTGTACTGACGGTGCCCCATCTCAGCGCTCATCTCTATGCTGGCGAGCCGAGAGGCATCGTCCGCACCCGTTCTAACGGTGGCCCCAACGGATGCTCCGCTCAACGAAGCGGCCACCCCACTTTGTGCTTCGCCCGGGCTTCGACGTATGGGGGGCAAGCTATGGACGAGCTTATGAAAAGTTATCTCTCTATCACGCTCCTCCCGAGTGCAAGAAGTTGATCTGACATTGCTCCGCTCAGATCGCGCTTGAAGACGAGCGACCTCCACCTCTAGCTAGACAATTCGCTCTTTAAGCAATGCATCTTTCACCTTTATCTTCAGACGAGGCAGTCGCATCCAGCCTGCCCCTCGAGAGCCATCGGTGATCGTCTGCCGAAGGTGAGCAACCTCCATGCTCTTATCGAGGGTCACCTTCTTCAGTTCGTCCCTCTCTGCTATCACCTTAGACCGAGTGTGACGAAGGCGCTTAAGCTTCAGGCCGCGGTTGGCTTCTGCCGACGAGCCCACGTCATCGCCTTTGGGGGTCTTCTCATTGATCCGCTCCTCTAATCGCCTCCTCTCTATGTCTCGGCGAACTAGGGTTGTTCTCAAGTAATTCAGCTCATACTTCACCTTACGGAGATCTGACACCACTTCAAGAAGCCGCTCTTGGTTCCTCGCGAGCCCCAACCTCGTCGCCCCTAGACTCGCCTTGAGACGAGCCACTTCGGCTATCCGAGGCACTTCGGTGATCTATAGCGCTTCGACAATCTGAAAAGAGCTAGAGCACGGAGCTATTGAGATTCTCACTACTCGTACATTTAGACAAAAAAGAGTTCGAAGTTTCTCTAACACTTAGACAAAAAAAAGAGTTCGAAGATTTCTCCAACACTTAGACAAAAAGAGATAGAATTTTCTTATTCATTTCAAAGTGAAAGCGGTGGCTAGTCCGTAGTTCGGCAATACATTAAGAAGAAGAAAAAGCAACAAAGTCAGGGAGTCACCTCGAGAAGCTGCTTCGAGGCGTCCGCGTTCGGTAGAGTAACGAGCGCCCCTTTGGGGTTCACCTCCTCCTCGCCATCGCCTTCAGCTTCATCGCCTTCCCCTTCGGGCTCGACCTTCGCAAGCAGAATGAAATCTTCGCCCTCTACCGGGTAGTAGAAGTAGTACCCCGAGCTGTCGAAGTCCGGGAGACGAGCCCCCACATGCATCGAGGCCGGAGCGTAGGCCTCCTCCATGTTCGTCATCATGTGGGCCTCCTCCTTGGCTTGAATGGCTTTTTTCGCCTCTTTCACCTTCGTCTCCTGCTCCTTCAAGGCCTCCTCCGACGCCTTCAGAGCCTTCGCCAGCTTCTCTTCAAGGCGAGCCTTCTCCTTCTCCAATGCCTTGACCTTGGCTGCCTCGGTCGCTGAGCGCTCGAGCGCCTCAGCAAGTTTAGTCTCGAGGGCACCGACCTTGGCAGCTCGCGATGCCGAGAGCCGTTGTTCAGCCTCGAACAACTTCATCGCCTTGGCACGCTCTGCCCGCTCGCAGTCGTTCGTCGCCTTCATCTCTTTCTCCTGCTCGGTGAACTGCTCGAGCATATGGCTGAGGTGGCAGAGGGTCTGAAAACAAAAGGAGAAGAATGTGAGAACCAAAAATCACTAACTCTGAAACTTAACAGGGCAGAGTAAGATCACTTACCGACATCATTGACCAGACGACCTTCAATGCATCATCCCTAACCGTGCCAGCCTTCAGAGCCACACGATCCTTTAGGGTCGGCAGGGTGGTGTACGGCCTGCATGCACATTGCCGCGTCACCTAGGAAGTCGTCAAGCTTCATTACCTTCCAATCAAGGGACGAAGAGCTTCTTGTGCTCTTCGGTGAAGATGGCCTCCGCTTCGGCCACAAGCGGCGGGACCTCCAACGCGAGGGCAGCCCCGACCGAAAATGCCCCACTCGAAGACCCGGGGGCATCGGCCGAGGGGAGCGTGGCCTACGGAGCTGAGGGGGAGTCGCTGACCAAGTCAACAACAGCCGTGGGAGCCGAGGGTGCCTGAACTACTCGGTTGGAAGGGGGCCCCTTTGCCGTCCTCTTCCTCTTCTTACTGTCCACACCCTTCGCCGCTGCCGCACCCCTCTTTGCCTTAATAGCTCTGTAGTCCATGCTGGGGGCTTCTGTACAAGGAAAATCAGAAAAGAGTTAGCGAGATAAAAGCAAACACATATAAACTAAGGAAAAAGAAGTAAACGACACGTACTAGGGTCGATCGGACTGAGACCCCCACCGAATAGGACCTCCTCAGTGATATCTTTCCAACTGAGGGTAGGAAGATCGAGGATCTTCGACACGACCTCCTCTTCTTCTTTGGTGAGCACCGGTTCGGCCTTCGCCCACTTTGGAACCTCCTCCTTCCATACCGTCGGAAATCCCCACGGCTCGGGACCTCGGATCAAAAAGTACTTCTCCTTCCAATGTTTGATGGAGTCCGGGTTCTCGATCAGCTTGACCCCCTTCCTCGGCGACAGGTAGTACCGGTACTCCATCTTGCTCATTCGATAGATCCGGTAGAGACACCGGAAAATGACGAGCTGAGGCTGTACACTGACCGCTTGGCACTGGAGGATGAAAGCAATGATGTGCCGCCATATGTTCGGCATGAACTGCACTGGACTCAAGCTATACCAATACAGCACCTCGACTATGAAGGGCGGCAGGGGTAGCCGAAGGGCGGCATTGAGTGCGTCGTATGGGAAGACAAATGTATCTGGCGACGTCCCCGTGCACGCTCGGAAGCTCGGACCGGGGAGGAGCAAGGCATACTCCTTCGGGATGCGGAACCCCTTCTTGATTCGATGAAGGTCCACCTTGGTCATGACCAAGAGGATCTCGTCCACCTCAGAAAGGGACCTTCGGACTGTTCTCCTCATAGGTTGTGGACCGCCCGTGCACCGCCTTCTACAAAATATCCCTGGAGTAGCTTCTGACCATGCCGAGGCTCGACAGCGTCGACGGTAGCTGACCCAGTGCACCGACCCCCCTCAACTTCCCCTTAATAGTTTCGACAATGGCTGACTTCCCCACTTCCTTCCCCTTGCTCGGGGGGACCACTAGAGTTCGGTCGGTCTCTTGGTCAGAGGTGGAGGTCTCATTCTCCGATGAAACTCTAGGCATTTCGAATTAAGTTTAAGATGATTTACCTCGAAGTGACGTCTACGGTCGGAAAGATCACCGGAGAGTAGAAACGCCTGGCCACGAACGCTAGCAGCGCCGCTCGAGAGCAAAAATGACTTAAGTAAAAAGTGGAGTGAAGATAAGAGATTAAGAAATTAAGGGAAAGGGAGGCGGTGAAAACTTATAAGTGTTAAGGCAGATTTGGGTGGGCTTTCGAATACTTTGGGCCCCCACAATGGCCCACTAGAACCCTAAACGCCAAAATCAGAAGCCTAAATGCCAAAATCCTTGTAATCCCCGTCGCTTACCTCAGGATCTTCATCAGACGGCCCAGATTGTGCTACATCGCTCGGAAACCAAATCCGAGCAACTTGCATTCCGAGCTGCGTATTGGAGAAAACGGCTTTCTCCTCGTGATTCGCGCCTGATTTTAATCAGACGGTTTAGATCTCGTTGCGTTGACCAAAATCACGTTTTCTCCTGATCCACGCCTTCGTGCCTCGTGATTCGCGCCTGATCTTCATCAAACGGTCCAGATCATGCCACGTCGCTCGGAAACCAAATCCGAGCGACTTGCATTCCCAGCTACGTATTGGAGAAAAATGACTTTCTCCTCGTGATTCGCGCCTGATCCTAATCAGATGGCTTAGATTTTCGCCGCGTCGACCAAAATCACATTTTCTCATATCCACGCCTTCGTGCCTCGTGATTCGCACCTGATCTTCATTAGACGGCCCAGATCGTGCCACGTTGCTCGGAAACCAAATCCGAGCAACTTGCATTCCGAGCTGCTCACACGGAGAAAATGTCACTGTGCTATGAGAGCCGTCTGATCGCCTCAAAGTTCATGCCATAACCTGATGGACGTCCGTAATTCAGCCATGTAGTCAAGTGCAAGATCTACCGTTGGATCATCTCAAAATTCGTGTCGCATCCAGATGGGCGTCCCATATTGCGCCACGTCGCTCGGAATCCCAATCCGAGCGACAGGCATTCCAAGCTGCTCATGCGGAGAAAATGTCGCTGAGTTAGGAGAGCCGTCTAATCACCTCGAAATTCGTGCCACAACCTGATAGACGTCTCTGATTCATCCACGTGGCCAAGTGCAAGATCTACCATCGGTTCATCTCAAAATTCGTGCTGCATCTAGATGGATGTCCCAGATTACGCCACGTTGCTCGGAATCCCAATCCGAGCAACAGGCATTCTGAGCTGCTCATGTGGGGAAAATGCCGCCGAGCCATATGAGTCGTCAGATCACCCCTCGCGCCATAACCCGATCCAGGCTCCAGATGCGTCCACGTCGTTCGACACCATCCCTCCGTCGGATCATTCAGAATTTCGCGCTAATGGCTGATGGACGATCCAGATTGTGCCACATCATAAATAGGTGATTAAAATTATTTTTTAAATATTAATTTGAATTATTTAAATAAAAAATTACAGAAAATGATTTATAATTCAGGAAAATTAATTAAAAATTCTAAAAATTAATTATGAATTCGAGGAAATATTTTTGAGCCCCTGGATAAATAATTATTGCTTGGAATAGTTAATCGACGCTCCCGAAAAATAAATCATCACTTTGTAAAATTGAATAAATGATCCGAAAAATAACTAAAAAATCTTGTAAAATCCCCAACAATCCAGAAGGGCTTAAAAGCATACTTGGGTACATTACTAGCTCAGAAAAGCACGATCACCCCTTAAACAGGATTCGAACACGCTTTGAAGACTCCAATAAAGCCCTATACGCCATTAAAACAACAAAACTACTCCCTAAAGGCTGTAACACACAGTCTTTGGTAGTGGGGGGCTCATGATATGGCTAAAAATGGGTTAAATAGGAACAGTTCAAAGTGGGCACGAATCTTAAAGTCACAGGGGTAAGATGGTAATTTCACCTACAGATGGGTCCGAATTGGGAACCGGGTCTCTCCTCTTAGACCCGCTAACCCATGAACGGGTCTGTTCAGTCGAGAACGGGTCTCAACCCGTTAGTGGCCAGCTCAACAGGATTGGAGGAAATCCTGGCTCGTTCTTATCTTGAGGAGGTGGTTATAACCACCCCTATCCAGCCTCATCGGGAAGTATGGATTCACTTTTATCTTGAAAGAGATTCCCATGGCGACTATAAATACCTCCCTACCTCCTACTGTCACAGGTCATCACTCTTTGTGCACTTAAGCTCTTTCCCTTTACTTTTTCTGGTATTGACAAAAGCGTCGGAGGGTTCGTCGCTGGGATCCATCCCGGTGTTTCGAACGTTTGTGCAGACACGCGGGAGCACTATGGAGTCAACTTGTCAATAAGGAAGAAGCAGGATTCTGCCCATTTGAGTTGATACGAACCTATAAATTATGTCTATTGCCCCCACACCAGATCCAGCGGCAACAGTCGGGGACATCCTGGCTCAACTACCTAATCGCCGGGGTAGTTTCGCCGGGAAACCCGCATGGTTTGTTGTCATAACTTTATCATCTTCCACATATTTTCCACCTAAATTCATCATTAAAATTATGAATTTCAAGTACACGTAGTTTGCGGCAATTTTTAGAGGTAAATAAAAAGTAAGGCTCACATTGTTAGGCACAAAGGTGAAAATACACATTGGAGAGGGATATACGTGATATTCACAAATTTGTTAGGGGTATTTGTGTTAAAAGTCCTTAAATTAAAAGCTAAATTTGAAAAAAAAAAAAAAACCCTCGAACTATGCTCTTTATGCAGAAACCCCCCCTGAACTATTGTTGCAAAAAATTCGCCCCGCCAACGTGAGACTTCTGCTAAAGTTGAGGGAGGTTTTTAACAATAATGCAAAATAGATATGATGTTTTTTGAAACAACTTGTAAAGATAAATGAGGTTATCTAATACACGTAGAAAAGTTAGATGTGGTTTTTTGAAATACTGCAGGGTTTTTTTTTTTGCAACCACCATACTTCAGAAGGGTTTTCTATACTAAAATAAATATCAGGAGATTTTCTGTATAAAGACCATAATTTAAGGCTTTTTTTTTTTTTTTCCAATTTAGCCTAAATTAAACTAGCAGGAAGCCTGCGAGGTAAGGCAATGTGAGACAATCTGCCATATGAATTGTGTAATTGGAGTATAATTGGAGTACACAGCGCGCGAGGTACGGAAATGTGAGACAGTGGAAATGGGAGAGTCTGCTAGATGAATTGTGTAATTGGAGTATAATTGGAGTACAATAGGTTCAAACCTAGCTTTTTTTTTTTTTGATAAAATGGTTCAAACCTAGTTGACAGTATGCTTACATTAGATTCCAAAATGTAAGTCTTTGTAAGCGAGCATTAAGCATCTGTAGTCGTTCTTGTCAAATTTTGGGTAAATAGCAATTAAGAAATAGGTAAAAAAGAATGTTGCTGCAGTAGTTCAAAGCTATATTCGATTCGTCGTTTGTTTTTCTTTAAAAGACGGAAGATGATCGATCGTCTGCTTCCAATTTTTTTTTATTTTTAAAAATAAGCATCGACGGGATATAATGTCCCGTCAATCTCCTCGGACGAAGTATAATAGGCCGTTCGTCGACTTTGTTTTAAATTTTTTTTTTTTTTTGAAAAAAACCCAAAGACGGGATATAACCTCCTGTCAATCTCCTAGGACGGTGTATAATAGGCCGTTCGTTGAATAATTTTTTGTTTTTTCTTTTTTTTTTTAAAAATCCAAAGACGGGATATAATACACCGTCATTCTCCTTGGACGGTTAATAATCCACCGTTCGTTGACTATGTTGACTATGTTTGAAAAAAAAAACAAAGACTACAGACAGTGTATGTTATCATGTTAAAAAAAACCAAAGACTACGGACTAAAAAAAACCAAAGACCACAGACTAAAAAAAATCAAAGACTATGTTTTAATTTATTTTTAGAACGGACGGTAGTTAATCTACCGTCCTTCTAATTCGTCATTTTCCTCAATCTCTTCAGACGGTGTATAATACACCGTCTGTAAACTTTGATTTTTTTTTTTCTTTTTTCAAACGGTGTTTAATCCTTCGTCTCTCCTCCTTTTCGTACGTCTCACCTACGAGACGAAGCTTTATCTTTCGTCAATTCTGGCGGACGAAGTAAAATGGTTCGTTAGCTATATTTTGGTTATAGCCAAATTGTCTGCTATATTTGGCAACGAACTGTTCATCGTACACCCAAATTTTGAGTATTTGGACGACGACTGCAGCTCGTTTTTTGGATATTTAGCCCACGACTACAGATGCTCAAGTGAGCACAATTGCATTAGATAAGTTGAAGAAGCAAAATAGTAGCTATAATAGAGCATTTATTATTTATATTACACAAAACAGTCATACATATATCTGGTTTAGCCAAGAGTTTGCTGTGCATAGTTAAGAAAGCAACACCAAAATTTTACAGCACAAAATAGAATATATACATATATATGAGTCTTGCACGCTTAAAAGAATTTCAGTGAATTCTTGTTGATGTAGTGCAGCTCTAGTAGTTAGGTTTTTGTAGATATTGCTATTTATATAGTCTAGGTATCTTTGGCTAATTTTTGTGCAAAAAGTTCTTATTCTTCTGAGTGAACATCATCGTCATCATTACTTTCTAAGCTGCTTGAGTGTTCATTAGACGCTGGGTTCTCTGATGCTGAGCAAAGAAGCTTGGGGGGATCTGCCATGGCAAGAAGAGGAGGTGTTTTCTCATATGGCCGAACAGTGTTGAGAATCGCTGACATTGTAGCCGCTTGACTGGATGAATAAAAAACACAGCAAATTTGTTCACTCAACAACGAAATGCACAAACAGATGGTGTAATCTAAATATAGTTGTAGAGTTTTTTTTTTTTGATTATACTGGGTTCCATCCCCCTCTTTGGGTCAGACTAATCCCAGTCCCGTGACAAGGAAGCCCCAACCTTTGGTTGGGTTTGTACGCCAGCCCATCTAGCATAGCGGTCACTGGCCACCCAGAGGTATTTAATCCCCATCTATGGAAACCGTAGGGTTCGAACCCAGGATCTTGGAGGAGCACACTCCAAGTCCCATCGCTCTTACCACTAGGCCACTTGTGGTGGTTATATAGTTGTAGAGTTATATCGCAAACAAACGATAAATATGTACGTTCGTGCTACAATTTATGAATATTACTACGATATACAATGTGCTTAAATTATAAAATAGAGCTGCACATACAGGAAAACCAAATTAATTAAGTGCATGAGAGATTGAGCTAACTACATTCAGAACATAGAATTTCATGTTATGAGACTCGCAGCGAAAAAAAATAATGGTAGGATAGAGCACAATGAGTAAATATATTGCAAATTGGAAAAAAAAAAAAAAAACTGTAAATGACATGATTAGGGTTGCAAACGAGTCGAGCTACTCGCGAGCTCCTCGGCTCGAGCTCGGTCAAAGCTCGGCTCAAGACGAGTTCGAGCCTCGAGCTTGAAAATTGAGCTCGATGGCTTAACGAGCCGAGCTCGAGCTTGGGCATGCTGTGATTGTTAGGCTAAGCTCGCAAGTAGCTCGGCTCGAGCTCGGTTAAAGCTCGAGCTTGAAAACTGAGCTCGATAACTTAATGAGCCGAGCTCATGCCTCAAGATACTCGGCTCAGCTCGGCTCGACTCGTTTGCAGCCCTAGGTATGATAAGCATGATGGTGCACTTTGTTGATAAAATAAGAATTTAACGCTATAGATAAACAGAAGCATAACCAAGCAGCAAAATGTGTACCTCAGAGGCTCACGTAAATTCCCGCCCAAGTATAGACACTTCCAGCAAGCTAGGACAGTAACAATAAAGTTGTCAGCAGCGATCATATTGAGGGTATGGGTGCAGTCAGCACCGAAGATTAAATATCATAGCTTTAACATAGCCTGAAAAATAATAGCAAACATAGTTGCAAAAATACAGAAACACAAAATACATAAATTTGAACTTTTGCAGAATTAAGAGCATCCACAATGGTGTTTCTCATTTTTTACAAAATGGGAGCTACAGTAATAGCAAATAAGAAATTTGCCTACAACGGTGGTTTTCTATAATTTTGCCATTTTTTTTAGGCGGACGAGACAACATGTCCTGGTCTCACTTTAATTTTATAATATTATTAATCTTAATACTACATTAGTTTAAGTTAGTAATTAGTAGTAGTATTAGATTATTTAATCAATTAGGCTAAATATGGGATTAAATGCCAAATTAAGCCTAAAATGGCTTCCCCATTTCTAGGACAGGACATATTGTCCCGTCCATTCTCGTTCGAGGCATTTTCGGATTTTTTTTTTTATTTTTTTATTTTTGGTTTAGACGGTACAGCATGTACCATCTGATCAACTAAAAAAAAAAAATTGTCAGACGAAACAAGTTGTCTCGTCCGATCCCATAAAAAAATGGAAAGAATTTGGGACGGAACATGTTGTCTCGTCGATTATAATTTGAGAATCGCAACGACTGTAGCTACTTTGCCATAAAATGGCAAAATAGCAAATGACTGCAGCACCTCATTTCTCAAAAAATGAAAAATTGGCAAATATAGCAAACGATTGTGGATGCTCGAGCTTGAAAACTGAGCTCAATAACTTAACGAGCCGAGCTCGAGCCTCAAGATACTCGACACGGCTCGGCTCGGCTCGTTTGCAGCCCTAGGTATGATAAGCATGATGATGCACTTTGTTGATAAAATAAGAATTTAACGCTATAGATAAACAGAAGCATAACCAAGCAGCAAAAGAAAATTTTGCCGTACTGCCCTACTTTTTGAAAATATTTGGCGCCTTGCCCCACTTCCGAAAACAATTAGCGATATGCCCTTATTTAGGACACGTCAGCAACAAATGTTATTGGGAAAAACGGCATAGGTTATTACGATGCTGTTCTTCCCAATAACGGCATCTGTTTGGAAAAAAAGTTTCATGCTGTTATTTGGAATAATGACATCCGTTATTTTTGTCTAAAGATCTAACAGTCTCAATTGTGACCTTAGAGAGAATTACAAAATTAAAATAACCAATGCTGTTCTCTGAGAGAACAGCAACGATTATACTGATGTCGTTATTTTGAATAACGACATCAGTTATATTCGTTTTGCACAGTTACCTATAATCAATAACCCTTCTCCTTCCCCCTTTGGCCTTACGATTATTTCTATCTTCATCTTCACTCCCGTAACCATAATCCCTAAAATAAAAATTCCTAAAATCCCAACTATTTGAGTGATTTGTAAGTTGCCAAACAACAATTATACCTAGACTCTACTTTTGATTCTCTCATTGATTATTCGAAATCAACCGGAATCCAAATTTGTGGTAAGTTTTGAAAATCCCTATTTTTTTTTACAATGTTGATTTTGATCTATGAGAGATGTATACATTGGTAGTATGGTACAAGTGTTGTAGATTTGTGTTATCTATGTAGTTGTGGAAAAGTACTTATGGATTGTTGGTGATCTAGGGTATGTGAAATGTTGAATTGTTGATCTAGGGTTTGTGAAATTGTTGTTGATTAGCAAGAGCTATATTGGTAGTATAGTAAAATTGATATAGAATAGATCAACGTAACTAATAGATATGTGAAGTGATTTTTATAGGAGATTGAGTTGTGGATTACCTATATTGCTATTTTTGCGAAATTAGATTCATCTGTTTGTATTGTGTGGAGATGTTGTGGTGGTGAATGTTTGTTAATGTTTAGTAATGTTTAGTAAAATTTTAGTACAAATTTGAGTATCTTTAGTCTTGTAATAATGTCTATTAATATTGTAGTTGACACGTTATATTTAATGTTGATAGGCAAATGGATCTTACACAACCATCTTCTTCCCATGATGTGGGTGCTTCATCTAGTACTTCGCATGGACCACGGGGACATGCGGGTCCAATAGATCCTACCATTCTTTATCTGCAAGAAGATCACAGGTCGCAGGCAGTTTGGAAAGGAGATGTCGAAAAAATGAGTTTCCGAATGCACACCATCATGGCGACGCACCCTCGTATTCAAAATTACTTGGTAAGCAGCGGATTTTACGGAATGTCGAAGTTGGCGAAAGTCAAATGTGACCACGCACTACTTACCGGTCTTGTGGAGCGATGGAGACCGGAGACACACACGTTTCACTTACCAGTTGGGGAGATGACAGTCACCCTACAAGATATAGCCGTCATTGCGGGTCTTCCAATCGATGGGATGGCCATCACCGGCAACTTGATGTTCAATAAAGTTGCATTGATACGAGATTACCTTGGGCAAGAGGTGGATGAAGATGATAAGAGAGTATTCGTTGGGGAATCTGTAAGACGTTCTTGGCTTTATACGGAGTTCAATAATCAACTGCCAGACGTACCGACGGACATCCAACTCCAGCGTTATACGCGGGCTTATCTGTTGTCGATGATTGGAGGTATTCTATTCTCTAATTCTTCAGGTGATGTAGTGCATCTCATGTACCTTCCATTGATCGCCGACTTACAAACAGCCGGCCAATATAGTTAGGGAAGTGCGGCTCTGGCCTCCCTCTACCGTGCCCTCTGCAATTGTTCGATGGGGTCGATTCAAATGACCGGGCCATATCGATATTGCAAATATGGTGTTGGGAACGAATACACCTCGGCCGACCCCGGGTAACGGTACTTTCAGAAAGTTGGAGAGTGCAACAGGAAAATCCCGTGTTGAGAGCTCCTCTTGGTGCCTACTGGACGGGTAAGTTCACGTGGAGGGATAACCCACGTGGTGTCCTCACATATTACAGGAACGAACTCGATCAATTAAGGGAAGAGTACGTCCACTGGACACCGTACATAGAGGCTACAATGTCTACCCCCTATTTGCACCGCCAATAATCAACTATGGTTAACATTAGCACCACTTGTAAATTTCTCAATTGTGAAGTTCTATTACCCCGGCCGCGTCCTCCGCCAATTCAATGCACAGCAGCCCGTCCCCGTAAACTCAATGTACGGCCGTAGACTTCACAACATTACGGGCCAAGATCGTTTACCGAATATGGATTGGGCCGATCACCATCGTACTCATGTAGCATGTTGGAATGAGAGGAAGTATGACTTTGTTGTAGATGGGATTGTGCCGTATGATGGATCAATGCAAATCGGGTACATGGCATGGTACCGTCGTGACTCTACAAATGGTTTCAAAGTTCGTGTGGGCCTTGGACTTTCAATAACAAATCGTGTAGTATTTGGAAGTCTCGTTTGATCGATATATAACTCAACTGCGTTCCAACTATAACTTGGATAAGTATCCTAAGCATCATAGACCTCAGAGAATTGTCATTGTCTACGGGTACCAACATGAAATATTGCACATCCCCTTTACCAGCAGCATAACGGGCTCTGATTTTCAGACTCATTTCACTTCTATCCCAATTGGTGACTTCATATATCTTATCTATTAATTCTAAGTACGTAAAGTTGCGGGGAGCCCAAATAATTATCGGTTCAACATCATTATAAGAATATCCAATCTTGGGATCCTTAATTACTTCACCCCCAAAATATAACCAAATAGGGATATCAAATTTCATACCTAAGCATAAATATTCAAACATATTCATGTCATTCACTACTCACAATGAGCATAACATGGGAATACATATCAAACATACGGTTAAGATAATAATACCTTCAAATTAAACCGTACCGCCAATGGCTTCAAAATTCGTTGTGGATGAAGAATGAAATGAGAGTGGGAGTAAGGAGGTAGGATGTATGAAATTTTAGAGCACTTCAATGGTTGGAATTTTTTGATTTAGGGATCTAGGATTTGTGGGTTACAGGAGTGAAGAGAGAGAGAGAAGAATACGAATGACAAGGGGTAGGAGAAAGGTTTGGGGGTTATTGATTATAGGTAACTGTGCAAAACGAATATAACTGATGCCGTTATTCAAAATAACGGCATCAGTATAATCGTTGTCGTTCTCTCAGACAATGGTATTGGTTATTTTAATTTTGCAATTCTCTCTCAGCTCGCAATTGAGACTGTTAGATCTTTAGACAAAAAGTAACAGATGCCGTTAATCCAAATAATGGCATGAAACTTTTTTTCCAAATAGATGCCGTTATTGGGACGAACAGCATCGTAATAAACTATGTCGTTTTTCCCAATAACGTTTGTTGCTGACGTGTCCTAAACAATTGCATATCGCTAATTGTTTTCGGAAGTGGGGCAAGGCGCCAAATATTTTCAAAAAGTGGGGCAGTACGGCAAAATTTTCGCAGCAAAATGTGTACCTCAGAGGCTCATGTAAAATCCCGCCCAAGTGTAGACACTTCCAGCAAGCTAGGACAATAACAATAAAGTTGTCAACAGCAATCATATTGAGGGTACGTGTGTAGTCAGTACCGAAGATTAAATATCATAGCTTTAACATAGCCTGAAAAATAATAGCGAACATAGTTGCAAAAATACAGAAACACAAAATACGTAAATTTGAACATTTGCAGAACTAATGGGAAGAAAATTTCAATAAATTTTTTTATATAAAAGGTCTGTTAACATCACTTGGGCTTTTCACAGGTCTATAGTACACAATATAAAGACACGATAAGCGACAAAAACTCGTAAAGTATGTAATAGGTATAATGTATCTTTTGCACCAACTGACAAACATGGCCGAAAGACTCTAAAATCATTCTGGACAATCCAAGATGGAATAACTCTCCCACCTCCATCACACAATCATGTTTAATATAGCTTTGTTTAATTAATGTAAAATGTAAGTTGTACCAAGTGACAAACATGGCAGAAAGACTATAACCATGAGTACTTGCTCTCACCTGCTCCCCTCACCCCTTCCCCTCCATCTTCACGCCGGTGGCCTTCACCTCAGCTACCATCCCTCTCCCTAATCCCTCACATCACTCCTCTCTTCTTCCTCTTTCTTAGCTGACACATCCAGTCTCTCTCCCTCTCTCCCTGCTACTTGACTCTCTCCCTCCCCTTTCTCATTTTTCATACATGTTACTGCGATGGATATTTTTAAACTGAAAATGTGGGGATGTGGGCCCGATAAGGTGGTCTGCCAGCCCTGGCTCCCCTCCCCCTCGCCTGTGCACCCTCCCCTGCACCCCGCTCTGGATTGGAGCGAGCAACAACGCTCCCCATCCCCGACGAAGGGCAAAATAGAACTCAGAGTGTCGCCCCGAACACGATCACCGCAGTGATCGTCAGCAATTTTGCTATAATAGTCGTCATCATCGTTCCCCTTCACCTTAGTGCCAAGGACGGGCCCTATGAAGGGGTCCTCCAATTGGCTAGCAAGCACTGGTGTAAGAAGAGCCTTGAACGAGCCATCAGAGGTCACCAACACCACCCAAAGTGAATAGATGACAAAAAATGGCTTATGCAAACACAAGCATTACAGAATAAGGGACCTAGGCTTTCACCACAAGCATCACCGCTACAACTACAATTCTCATCACCGTTCCTCCAACAATGACCTCCCACTTCCTAAGCAACCCATCTATAATAAAAAGACAATCAACCAGGCTCCCCTACCCTGACCCTCTGTTCGACCCCCTGCCTATCAACCTTAACCCCAATCCCCCAACCACTATCGCATTTAGCCCAAACCCCTCCCATCATCACCCCCAACTTCTTCATTGCCCAACCAACTTCCCCCTCCACCCTCCCACCATCCTATGGTCCCCAACCCGCTTCCCCACCACATTAAACCCCCTCCCCCCAATTTTACACGCCCCTCCCCCCCCCCCAACTCTGAACTCCATATTGAGATAGTTAGGGATCCAGATGGGAGTCCAGTGAGAGAAGTCAGAGTCACGAGAGGGGATTTGCATATTGTTGAGAAAGAGGAGTCTTGGATGAAGGTGGTGAGCAAATCGTCCAAAAAAAACTGTGGCTAAATTGGATAACAAGAGATCAAGAAAGAACCATAAAGGAAAACTAAAACTGATCCCGTGTTTTAATTGTAGTGATTCAGGCCATACTGAGTTCTTTGTACGAAGAATGTTTGATGTCTTGAATGCTTGAATTAGGGACACATGTCATATGTATGCACTAATGTTGTTGTGAACCAAGAAAAGGTTAATTGGGAAGTGAAAAGGGGGAGATCACCGGATAATCCGACCCAAATCACGTTGACTACTAGCCTAGCCAGCATTAAGAAGGAAGAACAATGGCTTAGAGCATGGTGTGCTACAGCTAGGGTCAAGAGTGGCCAACCGTCGGAAACCTGTTCGTTGAAGAACTCAACAAAAGGTGGCCAATGAGGGGTAACCGTGATTAGGTTGTGAAGAAAATGTGTCACCTTCAGTTCCAGGTATCTTTCCCCTCCCTAAGAAAATAGCAAAGGTGTTGACAATGGGGCTTCTGGGTTTTGGCTATTTTACAGTTGAATTTAGGTAATGGACCCTGATATTTGGAGCTGAGCTACCTAAGGGGGATGCTTTTTGGATTTGGATACACAACGTCCCCCTCCATTGATGGAAAAGAGAAGCGTTGGAGGAGATAATCTCTAATTTTGGGACAGTTCTTGACATCGATCCCAAAAAATCAGGAGATCAGAGCTAATTTTGGCTACAGTCCAAATTAGAAACCCCGACACCCCGACACCGGACGGATGCCAAGATTCACCAAGTTCTTCACTTACGAGGAAACATACATCATCCACTTCGTGCTTGAAGCTAAGGTGGAATCAGCAGAGAATTTTGGGGGAGCAAACCCGAGCATAGCTAGCTCTCCAATCATCCAAGCCTCGTTCACCGAATGGGTCTTAGATTCTAACATTGATGGGGCTCACGATTTAGAATGAGCCCATAAAGAGATGATCCGGGCCGCAAAAGAGTTTGAGAACCACTGGAGAAGACAACCCCCAATAGGATTTTGGAGATCCAAGATCTCACAACCAGATCCCCATCTAAGGGCTCAGATGGATCTGCAAAACCAAGTCTAAAGCAGCATGCTTCTGATCAGAGATAGCTAAACCAGATCTGGAAAAAGCTAAAATCTTTAAAGCAAAAGCAAGAGGGGTAGATGTTGCATTTGTAAACAACCCATGGAAAAGCTTGGTCCACGCTGAAAAAGAGAAAGTTGATCTGAAGGAGGTCAGAGGGGAAGCCCAGTCTTTAGAGGTCAGAGGACGTGGTCAGGGAAAGAGAAAAGAAGATAGGCGTAATAGGCGGAGTGAAAAGAAGATGGAACTATACGAAGAAGGAGAGGAGAGGGGCAATCCCTTTTTCCCATTTGTCCCATCAATTCCCTCAATCGAACCATGTGACAACGTGCTAGTGGTGCCACTTGTCCCAGCACATGTGCTCTTCTCGACCCCTTCATCATCTTTCGCGCCTCAAAGCCAGCCTCTGTCTCCTAACTTTCTTACATGTAAGGCATGTGTTTCTAATATGGGTTTGGAGATTGGGCTTGGGCCCATGAAGGAGACCAACCCAAATATCTCTCAGGTAATGATATCAAAAGTGGTTATGGGCCTACTATTTTGCCTTCTCTTATTGGGCGGATTTGTAACAGTGTTTCTGCCAATGAGCCCACATGGGGTCTAGTGTGGAATCCCTTCCTATCGAAGAAGACACGAGGGACAATGCGTATATGGAGAATGATTTAGACTTTGAGGAAGAGATGGTCGAAGATACTCAGTGGGTTTTGGCTAGGGAAAAAGCTTTGGTACTCGCTCTGTCCTCGAAGGTAGTTCTGTCCACTTTCCCTAATTTTCAGCCCAGTATTGAGGGGCAGCAGGCAAGAAAAGGGGTTCAAGATTCAGTCAGTGCACAAGAGGATCCATACCGAGTCTTTGGATGATCTCCTAGAGATCGCTTCCATATCTAAAGTGATGTAGCTAGGGAAGATTTCAACAGGGTTATCACGAATATGGAACTTGTTGACATCCCTATATCAAATAGAGGTCCAATATGCAAGCTACTCCGATCATGGCCAAGCTAGACAGAATTCTTCTTTCGATGGATTGGGAGGCGAAATTCCTGGTTGCATGTGCCAAATCCTTACCTAAGCCAACGTCTAACCATGTCGCCATTGTCCTCTTACCGAGCAAATGCAACACCAGAAATAAGCCAAAGTTTAGGTTTGAGAAAGCCTGGCTTGAAATTCATGGTTTTCACTACTTGGTTATGGAGAGTTGGGTGCTCCCAACATGGGGTACAGAAGCTACTACAATTTAGAGTGAAAAAATTCACAGGCTACGGTCTAAGCTCATGAAATGGAACCATACCAGGTTTTCTACAATCTGGCATGCGAAGGATCCATTATGGAGGACATTGAGCAACTGGAAAGACTGAAAGAGACTAGAGACGTCATGCATGATGGGCGTAACTATCTATTAAAGCTATGGGAAGACATAAACCAACTATATAAGCTTGAAGAGATCAAATGGCAGCAAAGGTCTAGAATTTCGTGGCTCAAAGAAGGAGACGCGCACACGGCCTGTTTCCACCGTACTGCACGACGAAGGTCCAACCTCATCACCTTGATCTAGGTGGAAACAAGAGTGTTACTAGAGGAATAACATATCAAATAAGCTTTCCAGTCACATTTTAAAATCCTATTCGGTTGCAAAGCAAAGTTTTGGGCTCCCTTAAATGCGGAATTCTGGCAAGACAGGCTCCCAAGCACAAATAATGCTCTGATGGCATGGAAATCCCATTCAAGGAAGAGGAGGTTAAATAAGTAATCTAATAAATGGAAAGTGACAATGGTCCAGGCCCATACGGATTCCCAATCCTTTTCTATCAAACATTTTGGGAAGAAATCAAGGACGATATGTGATAATGGTAAAAATTATAGCAAATCAGGACAGTACGATTCCAGCATAGATCTCAAAGCTTCTACAGGCAAGTTAATCATAACGGGCCTCTTTAACAGGTCCAGGCCTTCTCCAGACTCTTCTACAAGACATGGGCCTCTTTCAAGCCCATGAAAAGTAACAGATTAGGCCCACTAAGAGAGACCAGTCCATGAAGGTTGTTAGTCAAATCTCTTATTCCCAAACAAGAGATTTTATATCTTGAGAGGTAGATACAAACATGAGATAAGTAATTCATATCGATCTAATGGATTCATATCGATCGCTGCTAAAAGACTTCATCAAAAGCTTCACAGCCAAAGCAAGGTCGATTTCTTCCCTAGACTCATGGGGCAGCTGCAGCTTTCCACCATAACGTCACTCATATAGAACTAAAAGCCTCCCTCGCAAAGAAGCCTCCCAAAGGTTTCACCGAGCTCCTAGAAAGGAATGACAAATACATTAGGGTCGAGGAAGCTCTCAATGGACAACGAAAGAAAGAGTCACCTTCCGAGAACAAACGGAAGAATGCAAGTGAGGAAGCACCCAAGAAGTTCCAGAAAGACAGCACAGGTCAATGTCCTCCTCCTCCAACACCCCGGTTTGACAAGTTCACTCCCCTGAATGCAGGTGTGTCTGCCATCCTCATGCCAGTTGAAAAGGATGGGATAGTCCGTCATCCTACTGAGATGACAACGTCCAGCAAAAGAACAGATAGAAATAAGTGGTGTGCATTTCACAAAAACCTTGGACACACTACCGATGACTGTCGAGCCCTCAAAGAAGAACTTGGAGGTCTGATTTGTAGAGGCTATCTCTCCAAATTCGTTCAAAAAGATAACACGCCGAAACCCCCTCCGGCCCGGGGGTTAATAAGCGTCAAGAGATCAAGAGAGGACATCCGAATCGCAAGAGTCTGAGCACATGGCCATTCTCTACACTATTCACAGAGGTCCAATGGGGGGAGATTTCAACTCCTCCCGCAAAGCCTTTGTGAGGGAAGTTAATTCAGTACACAATGCTCCGCCTGCAAAAAATTTGGGCCTCTTAGTATCATTGTCTGATAAAGACCTCAAGGGCATCAAAACTCCTTATTATGATGCACTGGTTATAAACCTATGCATGGTAAACCATGATGTGTGATGTATCCTTGTAGATAACGGCAGCTCAGTAAATATCCTTTTCATGGATACATTCGATTCTCTAAAGCTCTCACGAGACTGACTCAAGCCAGGAGGTTATACACTCCATGGCTTCTCTGGCCACCAAGTCTAAGGAATCATCACACTCGACGTGACGATAGAAAAAGCCCCAGCAACTCAGACAGAAGCATTAGACTTCATGGTTGTCAACATCAAAGATGCGTACAATGCCATATTTGGCCACCTAGGCCTAGCAGCTTTGTAGCGCCTCGAATTTCCAATATGATATCTCAGAAATGCGTGGCACAATTCCCAGCATCAACCTCAATTGTAATAGTAAACATCGCCAAAACACTGATAATTTTTTTTCAACTTTTATTACATTAATTCATTACAAATCACAGCGAAAAAACAAACACCTTGAATTACAAATTCTTTCTTTTACAATTTACATAAGCCATAATATCATTCTATCTCATGCATCCAAATCCCAAGCTATAAGTACCTACCTGTAAAATATGAGGCTAGAGATAACCCTAACCTCCAAAACTACAGGGATCAGCCATAACGGTGTTAGAGACAAAAAAATGAATGCAACATAAATAAAACATAAGGCATAGAATCATAAACAACATGTACCAACAGCAAGAATAAATGAAATAAAAAATAATAATAAATAAAATATGAAAACATCAAGTGAAACTAGGCTAAATGTCAAGTGTAGAAAACAGAAAACAATGTTCATAAAACCAAGTCAAGAAAATACCAATGCTATATGCTGACTCTCTAATGCACACTTGTCAGATTCTATGCATCCCACTCTACATAGGTCCGGTGCAAGCCCTTAACGTTCTCCACTTGATAGGGTTTAATCCCCCGTTATGCAACTAATCCTACTACGATGACTACTACGAGATCTAGATACACTGTAAGTATTAGCTCATGTCTCGATAATTTTGGCAGTTAATCTCTATCCACAGATAATTTCGGAGACTATTTCACTCACACCTGAGAATCTTCAAGAATACCCCACACCCCAAGCTATAGCGCCTCATCACACGAATACCCCATGGTGTCGCCCCGACCCCGATAATTCTGGAGATCAATCCCACACCGCAGGTAATTCGAGAGACTATTTCACTCACACCTCGATAATTTCGGGGATTATCTCACACCACAGGCCATACTGAGGTCCATAACCAATGTTCCCATTTCATCATATCACCATCTAGTGTCTGCCCTTATTTTGTTAAGTTAATTAATTATTTATTAATTTCGAATCTCTTAGAGTTGGTGTACCTTATTGGGCTTAACTCAACTGAACAACAATCAAAATCTCAACCGTCAGTAGCTAAGGCCCCACTGAATCTCTAAAGACTCATAGCTCAACCATTGATACCAAAACTTTCAATATAACTCACAAATCCATCATCAAAACGATTATATAAAGAAAAACTTCTTAAGTCAACAAAATCCAAATCCACATAATGTACTCATAAAATTCCAGAATTCAAATAAAATATTAAATCCATTAACTAACAGAAAACCATATTTTAAGTTGTAGAATATCACCAAAACATCAATTCCTTAAAAACATATATAAATCTCCTGATAAGATCATAAGAATACAATTAAAATTCTATTATAATTAAAATATAACTCTCTGTAAAATACTGTAATCTGTAGTAAAAACATCATATAAAACATTAAAGTAAATATCGAGAAAACAATTATTTAAAGGAAACGAAGAAAATAAGCAAACAGCCCAACAGAACAATTGACGGTCGACTACTCAAGAAGGGCAGTCGAATGGCAATTGAAAATCACCAAGTAGAAGCGTGACGGTCGACCGTGACCTGCTGTACAGTCGAAATGGCTCTTGGTGCATGTTTTGATATGATACTCGATTAAAACTTCATAGAATCAAAATTAAATTTCTTGAGATCATTAATTATAACTTGTATAACATATAGGAGTTATTAAAACACATCAAAACACATCAAGATCTCAAAAGAGTAATTTTTCACCAAAATATTTCAAAATCAGCAAGGTATGTATGTATATGTTCATATGAGTGTTTCAGCATCAGTTATGCATCAAAATAACATCGTATATAGGTAATATATCGTTCAAGACTTTCTCAGTACTCAAATAATCAAGATTCAAATCAAAACTCCACAAAACACTAAAAAAAACCGAATTCTTCAAAACAGTATTAATGTATATATATAGGTGTAGTTAGTGTATGTTCACATCAGTAACTTCAAGAAACTCATTGTAGATTTATAGTATGAAGTTCAAAACCATCTCAGCAATAAAACCAATCAAATCCAATCAAAAAGCTTTGCAAAACAGAAAAACTAAATTTTCGGCCATACCCTTCAGACCCGAAAACAAAACTCCTTTTTCACATTCAAAACTTGATTCTTTTAGTTCAATAACCTTCTAAAACTTGTTATATGCATGCCCCACTAAGTACAATAGTTTACTTGTGAATATATGTGAATACTACATACATATAATCGAGTTCCACTCATCCAATTTCATAACAGATCATATGTGCATACATACACAGTAAAGGTGAAGATTTATTTTACTTTTTGCAATAATTAACATACAATCTCATTATAATAATTTAAACAGCAAGTATATGAAGAAAGACACCCTACTCATGAGTTCTATTAGGTTCTTTAACAATCACAAGTCATCAAATTAGGGTTTTAATCATCAATAGTGTAGTTTCATGAAAAGATTCACTTTTTAGTTCATCTACTCATCAAAATTTATTATACCATCATCTAATAAGCTTTCTAATAGATAAATCATCACATACAACATGCTTAGAACAATAAGAGAACAAACATAAGTCACTCACCTTATTGAAGAATCAATCGAAGATAATAAAGAAATAACAAAAATCCTTCATTTCGCAAGAAAACCAAGATCCTCGCTTTAAAACTCCAAGAAAATAATAATAAGAAATTCCTTTGTGTTGTACAGCAAAAAGACGGCTGCACCCCACCCTTTATAGGCTGAATTCCAAGTAATTAGGATTTTGAATAGATTTGCAAAATACCTCTTTTAAATATATCTTTACATATATAAATCCTTATACTTGAAAATAAAATAAAACCATCTTAATTAAGATTTTAAAAAAAATAAAACTACCCTATTATCAGCCGAAACTATTTTAAAAATCTAGAAAAACGAAATTGCACTTTGCCCCTCTAAGTGGCAATTTTGCAAAAAGACCATTCTTTATCAAAACTTGCAAAATAAACCAAATTTATTAAAAAAAAGTAAACTCTACCTCTGAGTTGACTAGGCATCCTGACAAACCCAAAAATCCAAAAATCTGGAGTTTTCACTCAAAGTGGTAATTTTGCACAAAAGTCCCTTTTTTGTAATATTTGCAAATAGGTCCAATAATTATCAGAAAAATCCAGAAAATTCACAAATAATATTTAATAATAAATAGTGAGTTTTTCCAAAATAATTATTGACTTTGAACTTCCCAAGAAAATATTTGCACGTGTTTTGCACGTGTAAAAAAGATAAATTTCATTAAAAAAATTATTAAGTCACCAAAAATCACTTTAATTCATTTATTAATCTTAAAAGCATTATTTTAAAATCTGGGGTATTACAAGCTTTCCATGTAGTTGCATCCGCATTTCACATGAAAATGAAGTTCCCAACAACAGTAAGCATAAGCAAAGTTGTAGGGAGCCAACAAGCAGCACGAACATGCTTCACCGCTACAATAGGGATCCATTCTCTCCCTCAACGCCATAGAGCTACCACAAGAAAGAAATCACAGTAACATCGAGTCTGTAAATGAGTTCGAAGCTACAGCACTAGAGAATCCTATCGAGAACTTCCTAACCTGTCAAGTCATCTCCTCCTAGGTCCAAATTCGTCGTCATCAGAATACAATAATAAACCTGAATCTCCCGCCCGAAGCCACTCCGCTAATTCAACGGACAGGAACGGTCCTGCCTAAACTCATCGGCGTCCCAGAAGATCTCCCCTTTCTACAAAACAAAGGGAGGCTTACTTAAAAATAGGCAACTCCAGGTAAGGTCTACCAAGTTGTTCACCTATCAGCTCACCAACTTGAAGACATGGGGGCAAGGATATAACAGTAGGGACTTAGAATGAGCAACACCTTATTAAGTATAACGAGGGCGTTTAAAACGTCCTCTCTTAGTAGTCATAGAATTTTCTTAATTTGTAATGAAGGCCAGCCATTAGAGCACCCGTTTAGTTTCTCTTTTCAATAAAGACCGCTTTCACTACTGGTCAGTGCTTATAATAAAAGTCTTCCATTAGAGCAGTCACTTAGTTTGTTTCTTAATAAAATTATTCAGTTTATTTTTAAACATTTTGTTCAATTTTATGGAAGAAAACAATGAGTTAAACGCCCTACTTACACCTAAAACGATACTAAAAACTCGTTAAAAGCTCCCTATAAGACGGATTCGGAGTTCATGTCCACGGCTCGAAGTTGCTCTAGCAATTTGCAATAAAGCAAGTTCAAAGTTCGCTTCACCATTTGATCTGCTTCTGCAACCATTAACGCCTCAACGACAGGTTCGGAATCCATTCACATGGCTCGAAGTTACTCTTGCTTGCAACAAAGCAAGTATAGAGTTCGCTTTGCCATTTGAACTGCTCTTGCAAACTGTTATAACTTAAACTAACAAGTTCAGAATCCATACCCATGCTTCAGAGTTACCTTAGCAACTTGCAACAAAGCACATTCAGAGTTCAACTCATCATTCGATCAATTGCTGAAACTAGTTAAAATTCCTTAAAGACAGATTAGAGGTCCAAAATCGTGGATTGTAGTTACTCCGGTAAAACTTGCAAAAGCAACACTTGGAGTTCAAGTCACCACTCGATGTTACTCTCATAATTTGTTGGAGGTCCCATATAGCAAGTTTGGAAGATAACTCCCCCGAAGAGTTGCCCCTACAACTAGCTAAGTACAAGACATATAGGTTATAAACTTTGTCAAACATTACGCAAGTATGCCATCGACGGACCATAAGCTATACACAACAAATTTGAGGCATTGTTGTTTAGCTACAAAGAATCCATTCGATGGCTCATCAAGTTCAACGACAAGTTGCACAACAAGAATCAAGCATATGAAAAGGATTCTTCAAATCACAGAACTATCACAAACATATATGTTCAGATTTTGTACCACTACAAATATTTACAAGTACAAAACTATGAACCATACTATAAGCATCTAACTACGATGAATCTGTAAGTGAAAGAATTATTACAAAGGCATGCCGAAATGTTAAGCGGCATAGTAACTCTATAATATGGCCTACAGACCATCTTTCCGGCTCCGTAGATGGGGAATGTTATTCCTAAGAGACACAAGCCTCCGTGTGGGTTTCTTGACAGGCACCACCAACTCTGGGCCACTGAGAGCAAACCCCGCAAACGAAGTCTGTGGATTAGGACCCGACACACGTGATCCTCCACAGGGGGAAGCCAAACTCGACAAAGCAGTAGCCCCACTCTGAACATCACCAGAAGGATGAGGGGGTACAGGCACAATTGAGCCCTTTTCCCGAATACTCGACCCAGCTGCACCGACCGTTATACTCTTGTTCACCTTAGCGGTTGTTCCGTTCTTCACATCAACCGTTAGCACCTTTTTTGCACCAACAATGCGCGAAGTGCTTGCTGTTCGCAACCCACCAAGTCTCACTTCGAGACAATACAACTCCAAGTCTTTCTCAACTACCACTTTCCTAAGTATAGCACAGTCCTCAATACTGTCTTTTGTCACCTTCGGAGGTAGGGGCATGCTGGTAGATGATCAGCACGCAAGGGGGCCAACTCACAATCCCTCTCGATAAGCATTGACTTGAGGCAAATAGTTTCCAACCACTCGTCTTCGAGTGGACACGCAAATGGTCGACATCTAGCTTCGTAAGCGCAATCGCCTATGAAGATGCTCGACTTCGTCACTACTGGGTTTCTTCCCCATTTCCACAATCATCTGTCAACAAGTCGAAGAACATTTTCATGCAAGAGAACTAAGTTCCACAGTTAAAAATTATCACAAAACATTGTTGACAAAATATAAATGAGATGATAACAAAGGAAAATAGTCCTTCATCCACTAAAATGAAGATACAAAAGTGCAGTGACCAGTCCATAATTAGGCATCATACAAAGACTAAATCAAATGCAACTAAAGTCTGAATCAAATGAAACTAAAGAAAGTGCAAAACATTGAAGGGTGAATCAAAGCATCCACCTGTCTCGACGGAACCAAGGAGCTCCCGGCTACCTCCTTTCATTTACATTTCTTCCCAGAACCACTCTTCGTGCCCCTCGCGGGAGTGTCACCCTCGCCACCGTCCTCCTTGCTTATATCGTGGGCCTCCCCGGGTGAAGCAGTTTGTGGTAGCCCTTCCCATCAAAACCAGGAACGCTCTCCACCACATGCGAAATCGCTGCTACAAAAGACTTAACCATCACCCATTGTAACTTGGACTTGCTCTCGACCTCAACCTTGGCCACCCCAGCCTTCAGCTCCAATGCCTCACTGACGTGGACCTTCTCCAACTCCACCAAGAGGTCAACAACCCTCTTCACTGACTCCTCATCCCTCCTCTTCGATGCCTCTAGCTCGAGACACATTTCACCCTCTCTCCTCGCCAACGCCTCCATCTTAAGGAACGCCTCTCCCTCCTACCTCTTCAGCATCTCCAACTACGCCTTCAGCTCCTTCACAGCTTTCTTCTTCTCCCTTTCAGCGCGAGAGATCTGTGCCTTCAAGTTCTTCTCTTCAGCGACATAGAAGTCTACCGAATGAATGAAGTGACACGATGCCGAAATAAGGAGAAAATAATTAAGGCATCATGTTGCAAAATGGGAATAATGGAGACAAATAATCAAAAGAGACTAGACCATACCGTCATGTGTGCCCGTGCGATCTCGACCACCGATCTCTCAGGGTGCTCTAACTTCAGCCTCTCCCGGTAAGCTAGAGGATGAACATTTGTGCTTACTTCTTTTCCATTGTTAATCACACTTTGACATTTTTTTCTTCTACATTTGCAGGTTGGAGATGTCGTGGATGAACCGAAGAGTGCGAGTTGTGTTGATGTCGGTCACTGAAGGGTTTTTTTTTCTTCGTCAGTTTTAAGTTAATTGATGTACTTTTTTATAATTTGATTGTACGAATTGAAGAATATTGTATGGATTTTTCTATGATGCGATGTTTTGAGATACTTGTACACAAATTTGCAAAAAAATTAAAGTTTCAATGCTGTATTGACATTTTCTATATATCAATTTTTATTTGCATCTGGAGATTTTTTTTTTGTATACAGGTAAAAAAAATAGCGTTCCTAAAACGCCTTAAAAAACACACTATTTTCAAAACACGGTATTTTACGGTGGCATTTTGAAAACGCTGTCAAATAGACAACACCGTCAAAAACGCTCTCTTTGATAACGTTTTAAAAAACTCTATTAATTTGATAGAATTTTCAAAAATTCTATTGTAATGCCCCATAATTTTTAAATCTAATATTTTCAATTAATAAATAATTTTTAATGAATTTATTTAATTATTTTGAATTGATGTGAAATTGTCGTTTTGCATGTGACGTGAAAATATTTTTGAAATGCAAGTTCTGGAATTTTGAGTTGCTAAATGAATTCTATCATTTATAATTGGATATATTTAAAATTTTGGGATTTTTCTGAATAATTAAACTACTCTTGTAAATATTTTGAAGAAGGGGACTTTTGTGTAACAAGTCGTTCAGAGGCAAATTTTGAATTCAAAATTTTGTTGGGCTGCATTTGGGGGCTGTTTTTCAGAGGATTGGTTTAGGGGATGATATTTTATCTATTTGATTTGATTTTGATTTGATTTAACGGAATAAATAATTAATTTTGCAAATTGGGACTTCCAGGGGATTTTATTTGTAAAATAACCCCAAAGATACCCTAAAATCATCCCAACCTATTTAGTGAGCAGCAAAATTTTGGCCTCCTTTTCCTTGGAAATTTTTGGTGAGTTTCTTGGGTCATTGAGGAGTGGATCTATTGCTTGGAGGAGAAGGTTACTAGTTGTATCAATTTTCTTCTTTAGGTGGGTAACACTCTATCTCTCTTGCTATGTTTTTATCTCATGGATGTGTAGTACATGTTAGGGATGAAATTTTTGTTATCCATGGTTGTATGCTAGTTTGATTCTGGTACTGTTATGGGATGCCTGTAGAGATGTATGTTTGATATGAGATTTATTGATTATATGACATAAAAATTAAATCTTGATTGTATGTTGATCTAAAATAAGTTGTTCTTGAAGTAATGAAGTTTCTTTGCATGAAAGATAAAGTTTTTATTTATAGAAAGTGATTTAATGAACCCATAAATTGTTGTAGATGATTAGAAGTTGTTATATGTTCTTAGAATTCATGTTGATCATTTAAAGATGAGATTTTTAGGGTTTATTCATTGTTTTAATACTAAATAATTTTTATATGATGAATTTTTATTATTTGAACATGATAAGATGTGCAGATTGCAATAGAATCAAAGTATAAACCCTAGGGTTATGGTTGGGATCGAACAATAGATTCGGGTCTGAACTTGTTCATGTTGATTTTTTGAATCAATATGACAGGGTTGTGGTTTGGACTTCCTGGCTACCGCGTGGTTGTTGGCGCTGGGTCTGGTGTGGTATGCAGGTTCAAAACCCGAGGGCTGTGTTTTTTTTGGGGGTGATTAATTAAATAAATATCCATTATGTTTATATATATGGAAGATGAGTATATATATATGTATTTGAATCCGGAATTTGCATGAAGTTTAATTGATTCTTTGATTAGGTTTTGAATGTGCAAATTTCAAGTTTCATTGGAATCTAGCTTCATATTTAATGTGATCAAATAATAATTTTGAGGGTGCAAATCTATATTTTTTTTTATAGACAAAATACTCAGTTTTGTGGGGATATATGTTCGAGTATTTAAAGATGGAATTTGGAATTTAAAGAGAGTTTATTTTCAATTTCTAAAGAGGTGATGTTTCATATTTTTAGAACTATAGAACAACAGATTTTAGGGATGAGATCACAAACAATAAAGATAAATTTATTGAGTTTTATGTATATCTGAAAAATGAGATTCAAAAGTGGAATTTAAAGGATTTTGTGGATTGGATTTTGTTTCCATATAAGAAATAGCCTTTTGTGGTGGTAACTGTTTTTTAAAAGGAAGTGTGAATGATGAAGTGATTTATGCATGTACAAATGATCATTTTGGAATAGAGTATTTCATATTTGAGATTTTTATTCACAGCCGTGGTGTTGTGGGAAAAGTGTTGTTTTTTGAATGATCGAACCAAGTGGGATTTTTTATTGTGATTAAGGTTATTGTGAGAACCCGGGATGGACGCTTGAGGCGTTGAGTTGGGAGCCCTAGATACTGAGAAAATCCAAGAGTACCAACAGTTGATATTTTGATTGTAGGAAATTAGTCCGAGGGGCTAGTATTCCTAGATTGGCAAGTGAAGTCCAATAGGGTAGAACTAGTTCTAGGTGGCTCAGGTTGTTATCATTACAAATCTAAGGATAGACACTAAGTTGGGAGTTGTGATGGAACTTGGGTAACAGAAGTATGAGCTCTATTGTCAGTCGGTGTCAGTCGGGCGGATATATTCCGGGGCTATGTATTCGTTGTGTCTCTCTAGTATGTTTGCGCATTGAGGGTCGGCAGACCTATTCTCGGAATATTTATAAGTGAGACAGATTTGGTATGTTCGCGCGTCGAGGGTCGGCAGGCCTATTAGCAGAAAGTACGGTATATTCGTGTGTCGATGGTCGCCATGCCTATTCGTGGAATGTACGGTGTATCTGCGCATTGAGGGTCGACAGGCCTATTTGCAGGATATACGGTAGGGAGGTGATTCTCCAGAGTTAGAGCGATGCTTGCGGGATGCTTGCGTGTTTACACTTATATAGATTGGCGGGTTGTGTACCGGGACTGGGGTCTATTCACGGAATGTCTAATATTGTCTCTGTCACTGATGTAGTTTTCATGACGAGGGATTGAACCCTAAAATGTGGTGAACACTAAGGGCTTGCCCTCGGACCTCTGTAGTATGGGATGCATAGAATTCGAACAAGTATGCATTAGTGTGCATCGTTTGCATTGTGTTTTCTTGAACATTGTTTTATGCATTTTCCCTTTGTTTTCCCGACACACAGTTATTCATTTAGTGTAGTTTCACTTGTTGATTTTATGAGTCTTTTATTATTGTTTTATTTTATGTTGTGTGGCAAGTTTGTGATTTCCAGATTTTGGAGGGTTACTATTATGCTAGTATTGCGTCAGTTGTATTCAACTGACATGCCCATATTTCTGGTCAGTTTTTGCAGGATTTGCGAGTAAGTGACTTGAGCAAGGGTAAAGCTTGGACTTCGAGATGATTGAAGTTAAATGTTGAGATGTATTGTAATTAATGTGCTTAATTTTCCGCTGTGCATTGTAATAAAGAACTGTTGTAAAGAAAAGTTGTAATTTTTCCTGTGTTTATATTGTGTTTGGATTACATTGAAGTAAAGATTCAGAAGTTGTGTCTCTTATTTCTATTATTGAAATTTGGGGCGCTACAGCGATTGATTTGATAGCATTTTTGACAACGCTATCAAAACAATAGCATTTTTCAAAATGCTATAAAATTACATCGTTTACACAAAATACCATCACACCAATAGCATTTCAGAAATGCTGTAAAGAGCACAGCGTTTCCCAAAAATGCTAAATACTTACAATAGCGTATGCTTCGATAGCGTTTATAAAATGCTATCGTATATCTTATATAGTGTTTTACAAATGCTATCAAATGCCATATTTGTTGTAGTGATAATTCAACAAACACTTGGTGGGAACAAAAATCACCACTAACAAAAGAAACCCACTACCAACCAAGCTTTGGGGTGATCAAGCCTAGAAACCCCCTAATGTCCAAGCTCAAAAACCTACTCAAATTCGCTTCCGATTCCGCTTATGAATCTCGCCTGAAAACATAAACATCAACTCAAGAAATCCAAAGAGGTGATCAAACCCTAGAAACTCTAGCACTCCTACATCGGAGTGAGAGAAGGACTTCGTCGTAGATGATTCAACTCCGAATAAGGCGAGCTCAAAAATGAAAGTGTACTTAAATAAGCAGGTGAAGAGATGGAAAAATTGCAAATACTAAAGAGATGGCAACTTAATTCAGGACAATTAGATTTGGGTCCAAACCCAACACCTACCCCAAACCCGCATCACAACTAAGAGCTATAGTGTTTCGGGTCGGAGCTCAGTATAACCCAAAACCCATAAAATCCTTAAACCCTTATTCAAAATACCCAACTCCGTAGCTCGATAGCCATAGCTAAGAGCTCGATAGAGAAGAGGAAGAGTAGCTCGACCAAACCCCTAGTTCTCTAAAGCTTGATTGCCAACCCCTCGCTTGACGATGCCACTGTAGCTCGACCAGAGGGAAAGCTCGAAGAGGATGAGCTCGACCAAGGGAGCTCGGCGATGACGAGCTCGACCAAGGGGAGCTCGACCCAAGGGAGCTCGCTATGAGCTTTAACAAAGCAAGCTCGACCCCAGGGAGCTTGACCAAGGGAGCTCAGCCGAAGGAGCTCGACCAACGGAGCACGGCTAGAGGAGCTCGACAACAACAAGTTCGACCAAGTGCAGCTTGCCCAAAATGGAGAAGCTGCTTGTCGACCTCCTAGCTCGCCCACAATTGGAGCTCGACCAAAATTTAGCTCGACGACGATGAGGAGCTCTACCAAAAGCTTATCTCGACCGAAGAACGAGATTGTCGAAAGCTCTCCTTAACCAAACGTGAACTTCGAAGCAGCCCTAGCTGCCTAGGTCGTCCAAACACGTAGCTCAATGAAGAGCAAGGTCGAAGAAACCCCAAAATCAAAAAAAATAAAGGGAGCTCATCGAGATTATCAGTCAAGCTGGGGGACGCGCATAACTGTCGATGGCCTTTGGATCACTCAGAATCTCGCTTTCGCACCTGATGAATGAGCCGGATGATGTAAAGCACTTCTCCCCTTCTTCGTCAGATGTTAACCATCAGATCATGTCAAAGTGTGCACAAGCTCATGATCGACACACGATGATTGCGCCACATCGCCCTATGCCTCCCCAGCCGCACACCTCACTCAGCGAGAGAGCCCAAAAGTGATCAACGTGCCAGATCTCATCAAAAATCGTGCAAGCTTGATAAATAAGTAAAAATTCCCTAAATTCATTTTTAATCCAAAAAATCAATTAAAAAGTCCAAAAAATAATTATTTAAAATTCGAAAGTTAATTAAAATTTCTGAAAAAATAATTTAAAGTTGGATTTATTCATTAAAAAATCGAAAAAATTGAGTTTAAAGTTGGGAAAATTATTTTAAAATCCAGATAAATTCAGGAGAATATTTGCCGCCTTCAGAAGCCTTCGATTAGTTCCAAGTATCTCCAATGCAACCTGAAAGCTAAGATTGTATTCCATAATCCAAAGGTTAGGCAAACTACTTCCTAAAAGCCAAGAAAATTATCTTCTGGGATTGGGGGGCTTATGATAATGATAAAAATCACAGCAAATCAGGACCGTACGATTCTAGCACTGATCTCAAAGCTTCTACAGGTAGGTTAATCATAACATGCCTCTTTAACAGGTCTGCCCTTCTCCAGACTCCTCTACAAGACATGGGCCTCTTTCAAGCCCATGAAAAGTGATAGATTAGGCCCACTAAGAGAGACCCGGTCCATGAAGGTTGTTAGTCAAATTGCTTATCCCAGACAAGAGTATCTCTCGAGGGGTAGATTCAAACAAGAGATAAGTAATTCATATCGATCTAATGGATTCATATCGATCTCCTAGACTATTTTGCATGTTTATGGATACCCTCCTCCCTCATCGGTCAGAAGGTAATTGGCAGTTTATCTCTCTGATTCTCACTTGAGCGTCGAAGGGTCTGTTGCCGAGGCCACACCTGGTGTTTCACATTTTTTGCGAGTCCATCAGCCGCGTCAGCAACCGTTGGATTCAGATCACGATGTTCATTCAATGATCCAGATCCACTCTCAGGAGCTCTAACTACTTTTCACAACAATGATCAAAGGTCAGATCTTTAATAGTTTCCTTCAAATATAAACTCACTATCTGTTTGCTCCCATACCAAAATAAGCAACAACAATATGTCTAAATTCTACGATCACGGACTAAAACTCAGCATACTCAACTCTGCGGAGGTGGTACTTATCCCTAAAAAGGAATACTCCCACAGGGTTGGGGACTTTTGACCCGTCATCCTTCTTAATTGTTCGGTCAAAATTATCACCAAGTTCCTTTTAAACAGACTAGCAAAGATGATGGATGGTTTGATCAGTTGTGAGCAGTCCGGATTTATCAAAGGCCGGTGTATTCTTGATTGTGTGTCTACGACTGAAGAAGTTATTCACCATTGTCATATATTTAATAGCAGGAGTTATCAATTAAAGCTCGACTTCGAAAAAGCATATGACTTTGTAGATTGGGATTATCTGCTGGAGGCACTCAGAGGCAGAGGCTTTAGGGATAGATGGATCAGATGGGGTCTGACCACGAGTAGGACGTCTGTCATGGTTAATGGTACGGCTGAGTCTTCATTCTCTTGTAGAAGAGGTCTAAGGCAATGAGACATCTTATCCCCCATTTTATTTACTATTGTGGCTGATGTAGGGTTGACATTCGGACAGGGCCCCAACATGGCAGGTTTGCCTAGGTAAGGTCAGGCCCGGGCTGGGTTGGGTCAAAACCCGGTCAGGTTCGGTTCGGGTTTGAGTTTCAAAAACTCAACCTGAACCGACCCGCAAACCCCTACTGGTCTAAACCGGGTCGGGCCGATGCGGTCCGGGTTGGCCTAGTTTCTTTTAATTTTTAATTATTATTATTTTCTTTATGATAAATGTAGAACATGTATAAGAGTGAAACAAAATTGTATATATTTTCATTTCAACCTGGAATATTTTTTTACAACAGTTAAATTACATACAAATACATGTAATAAAAACTAAAAAATCATACAAATTTATTGAATTACATGTTTAAGGGGATAATCTAGAGTTCTAAATAACCTAGAGTTATATTGAAGAGAGGGCATTAGATGACTGTCGCGCATCTCTACTTAACCTAAACTTAGGATCTCATCACCCTAAATTCCATACTCAGCTTCGATGTGATCTTCAAGTGAGTTTCTTCCACTTATTGAGGTGTCAACTTCTTTTCCTTGAGTAATGCCTTCATCTTTCATCCAATCTTCGGTGCACACGAGCATCTCCAATGAATCTGGCTCCAAGAGATTTCTGAAATCGGTTAAGACCCTACTACTAGAAGAAAAAGTACTTTCTGATGCAACTGTAGACACAATAGGGGTTAGTAGATCTCTAGACATATGTGAAAGAATTGGAAATAGAGTTTCATATTCTTTCCACCATTGTAACACTTCAATTCTAGCACTAGAACTCTCACGATCTTGTGAATTATACCAGTTTAATCATTAGGTGCATTAGTCCTAAATATTTTAGATTGAAAATGAGCAAGTAAATTTGCAGTGACATCTTCTAATGTACTATTATCCTTTCCTCTAGAAGAAGAAGAAGAGGTTGATATACTAGTTTGTCATGTTATACCACTAAATACATAAGTTCTATCATAAAAATTATGCAAATTATTCAATGTCAACTCAAATCTAGCTAAATATTCATTACATTCATATTGAAAGTCTTCTCCAAGTAAAGTAAAAAAATATTTCAATCAAACTTTCTCGTACCCGCTAATTTGCTATGAGGATCCACTACAATAGTAATACAATACTGATATGGCTAAATCGGAACCATCCAAATTGGGCACGAATCTTAAAGCTCGGGGGTAAAATGATAATTTCACCTACAAACGGGTCTGAAGTGGGTACTGGGTCTTTTTTCCAAAAGCCCAATAACCCACAAACGGATCCATCTCAACTGGGTGCGGGTTTCAACCCACAAGAAAACCGGTCCGACTAGGTAGAATTAGGGTTTATGATTATACCTAATCAATGGCCCTGATTCACATCTATCCATTCACTGGGAAGTAGGGATTTGATCTTATCCCGAAACTGGTCCCTAAGGCGGCTATAAATACCCCCCATCCCCCACTGTTAATAGGTAATCAATCTTTTTCCAGTAAAAGCTGATTCATAATCTTTCTGATTACTGACTTGAGCATCGGAGGGTGTGTCGGTGGGATCAATCCCGGTGTTTCGCACTTTTTGCAGGTCAACGGCGGGAGATAACAGTCAAACTCTGGTGAAAAGATTTCAGGTTTGACTATTCAATATCCCAAGAATCTACAAATTCTATCTGTTTGCCCCCGCACCAGATTTACCGGCAACAAATACAACATAGGAAGAGGATTAAAATATTTTAAAATTTCATCATTAGCTGGAATAACAATATGGCCAATGTAAGGATTCGAAATCATATCTTGAAAATTTTGCATCATAATAATTAATGAAATAAAAATACTACTGGAAGTGAAATCATAAGATTTTGAAAATTTCAAAGTTGCAGTCTTAAAAGGTTCCAAAAATTTTAACAAACTTTTGGCAAAATACCAAGAAGTGTGAGTCATTTGAAAATCTTCTATATTTGTTTGCAATACAAAAATCATTTATAACCTATTAGTATTTAGTTACAACATTAAATAAGTCGAAAGTAGAATTCTATCAGTGTTTAACATCTCTAGGAAATTTTCTAAAATGTACTCCCTTAAGATTACAACATTCTTTGAATTGTTGAAGCATAGTACCCCTCAAAGTGATAAAATGTACACAATTTCTAATTGCTTTTACATATGGATCAACCACTTTCAATGCATCTTGTACACATAAGTTAAGAATATCACATGCACATCTAATATGAAAAATTTCAAAACATGGAGGAGCTAAATGTTGTCGTAATGGAGTAATCGCACTAGTGTTGTTGGAGGCATTATCAAAACTAATCGATTTTTTTTTTTTTTTTGCGAATATGAAATAAATCACAAATTTCTAAAATACGTGTTGCGATAACCGTACCACCATGGGGGTACGGCAATGCATCAAGTGATATGATTCTCTTTTGAATGAGCCAATCACTATCGTTCGAATGACAACTTTTGCCCATCATCAAAATATCGTTACAACCTTTCCAACCATCGGCCGTTAATGATACTCTACAAGTTAAAGAATATAAAAGTGCAATGAAAGCATCTCTTATTTCAGAATAAGGTTTAAAATAATCGGCCTTAAGTGTGTTTCTATGAATTCTTTTGAAATGTGGATTTAGTGCATTTTGGTTAATGGCATCTAGGTTCCTACTATCGGAATAAGAAAAATGTAACTATTCCTTAATAACTAGTTTGACCATTTCCCGATGAACGAATTCGGGATCATAGCTCTGGCTATCTACTTGCCCGGTCCTAGGGTTGATCTTTTGTTCGGATAGTTGGTCCTGTACTAGTTCGGGATATACATTTGTAATGTGTCGACTAATTGTACTTGTCCCCTCATCCTTCTTCCATTTGTAATTTTTGTTACAGGTTTTACACACCTTATGTCATATGCTCGGATTGTCCTTGTTTAGGATAAAGTCATAAAATTTGTGGACTTCACTAGTTTGGCCTCTGTGTTTTCTACTATAATTTGGTTGTGAGGGTTCGGTGTCATGTGTTTGTGTGTCACTAACTAGGATTTCATCATGTTTTTTATCGGGATCATACTCGTGTTGAGGAACAATTTCATAATCTATTAAGGTAAGGATTATATTCGGTTTCTGATTGTGAGATTATTGGAGGCCGACGAGATGAACTAGTAGAATCTTGTCCAGTTTGGCTATGACCGCTACCGCTTGATCGTGACATAATAAATGTAGTGTAGTAGTATTAGTAGTGTGTGTGATAAAATAAAAGACAATATAGTGTTGAGAGAGTTGAAGTAGTAGTAGTGTATGTAAAACTAAAATCTAAAAAACGATATGAGGATTGAGAAAGTTGAGAGAGTAGCAAAGAAACAACAAACAAATTTACTATAAAAAAATTAAGCGTTTGTTTTAATTCGGGTACGTGTGGGGTTTAAAGGAGTTTTTAACCCTTTATTATGGGTTGGGTTCTGGCGGACTGGGGTCAAACCCGACCCACTGAACAACCCTCCTTGCAACTACCATATCCTTCTTAACTGACTCAATCTAGTAAGTTCATTTAGGGACACCTCTAGTCCTCACTCCTCTTTGCTCCATTACATACAATCATATAACTCTTCCTTACTTCCCTAGTCATCTTTTCCCAATAAGTACAACACTACATTCAATCACTTAACTATAAATTTTAATGATCTTCTTTGGCCATGTCCCAACTATTTCGACAATAATAAATATTTGAGAGAGTTGAGAAATTTTGATACCGTACTTCATTAGAGTAGAGAGAGTTGAAAATAATAAAGAGAGTCGAGTAGATGACGAGAATCAAGCGATTGAGCTTCTTCACTTGATCGACTATGTAGGAGAGAGAGTTTGAGCTAGTTCACTATGTAGTAGAGAGAGGTTGAGCATCGACAAGAATTTGAGTAGAAGAGAGAATAGGTAGTAAACATAGTAGCTTCGACACGATTGAACTTTTTCACTTCTTTGTTGCTTCTTTGTTGAACTAAATTGAGAGTAGTATTAGTAGTAGGGAGTTGAGAGAGTAAGAGATTCGATAGATGGTGAGTACAGTGAATTTCTGAATAAAAATGAGTGAATGTAGTGGGTTTTTATAGAAAAAACCCAACAAAAATTCAAAAAAAAACAAAAAAGGCAGCTGTCACGACCCAATTTTTCTTCCTTTTTTCTGCTTACTCAAATCTTCATTTCTATTCTATAACAATAATAGAGATTTCAATAAACAAAATTCAAAAAAAAACAAAAAAGGTAGCTGTCGCGACCCAATTTTTCATCCTTTTTTTTTCTCTGCTTACTCAAATCTTCATTTCTATTCTACAACATTAATAGAGATTTCAATAAAAATTTTAGTAGAGTCTCCCCTGAAATATTACTCATTTCGCAACATATCCTTACGCAATTCCGCATTTCAAAATTTACAGTACAACACAGGCATTTAATCTCAATCCTTCCAAGCCAATACAAGCAACAACACACAGGCAATATATAAATAGGGCTCTGGGGGCAAATCTCATCATAATATGTAAGATACAAATTAAAAACTAAAAATTCAATTGAAAACATAATAGATTTTTGGAAAAACCATAAAAAATACTTTCAAAAATCAACACACAAAACCCAATACTCCACAACGAGACGGGTATGGGTTTAATCATTCTTATCTCAACACTATATGTCAACATCTCATACAGATACGTACAAAATTTTCTAAAATACAAATTATTACACCATTTCTATACTCTACCCCTATTTATATAAAACATTGATTAATGGAAATTTAATAATATCTACATATACATTACTACAATACTACAGAAACCACAAGTCTCACCTCGCTGCTACACGAATCCTGCAAAAAGGATGTTTAGAGACATCCATCTTCAGGGAAGGACTCTTCTGACCCCCAAAAACAACAGGTGGGTCAGCCATAACTGGTGTGAGTATAATCTACAAGGTTAGTTACTGCAATAAATAATATAAAAAAAACTTAAAGAAAATACTACCTTGATGATAATTTAGCATAACCGGGGATTAAACATGAAAATATAATAAAAGAAAACTAGATATTATACAAGAAGTAATTGTCTAATCTTCAACCAATCTTCCATATCAACCTCTACCCAATCTACGATACTGCATCCAATCCATCATCTCAACATCTACTCAATCGACCTTGAAGTTGTGCCCCGGGTAGGTAGTTCCCAGCATCTCCATAGAAACAGCAGGCAAGTAGTTCCTCGGCACAATTTTCAAGGCATATCAAACTCATATTATTTTTTGCATTTAATTTAATGCTTAATCTTATCTCATACTACATTAATATTTATTTATATCTCATGACACAACTGACTTCACCTTTTTATTTACGCCACATGATACTACCTTCTTTGCCCTTTTTTTTTATATCAAATCACTTACTTTGATTCTCGTTTTTATTTTATAATACACTTCACTTTATTTTCATTCACATCTCCTCACACAAATTACTTTTCTTTTCATTCTTATCTCATAATATAACTTTAACTTTTAATTACATCTAATATTACAACTATCATATCAGTACACCACCAATCCACCTTGGAGTTGTACCTAGGCAGGTAGTTCCTGGATACAATTCCAAGGCATACCAAAATCGGGTCAGGTCATGTTTTTACTTTACTTTCCATTCACATCTCATAATATCACTTACTTGAACTTTTCATTTGTATAATATACATTACTTTACTTTTCATTCTTATTTTGCATGATACATTTTTCTTCACTTCTCATATTCATTCCCATAACACAATTTCTTCACTTTTCATATTCATTTACATAACACCATTTCTTCACTTTTCACTTTCATTCACATACATACTCTCTTTACTTTTCATATTCATTCTCATTACACAATTCTTCACTTCTCATATTCCTCCACATATCATACTTTCTTTACTTTTTCATTCACAGTTCATATCAGATACTTTCTTTACTTTACACTTTTTTCCTTTTATTCAAGCATCATTCATCTAGCCAATATAGTTTTATAAGTATAGCCATATAAATTCAAGAACATAGACGTATATAACTCAATTGATTTCATAAACATATACAACTCATTAATATCATACATATGAATGCACAACTCCATAAATATACACGCCTTCAATGTCAAGCATATAAATACACAACTCCATGTTTATAAATAAAGCTTTGTTAATATCTATAATATATTCATATCTCCTGTAATATATTACACATCCGAGGCTACGTCTTCCTCCTGGCCCTATACCAGTGAGGGAAATCCCTCCGAGGTCCATCCTGGGGTATCTGCTCTCATCTCAGGTCTATCCCGAGGTATCAACTCTCCTAGGTCCATCCTGGGAAATCTGCTCTCATCCCAGGTCTATCCTAGGGTATCTGTAACTCCTGATCCCGGGTATATCCCGGGCCTGTGGGGTCTAGCCCAAAGCCATGGAAGATTGTGCGGCACTGCAATATTAAAGTATCTCATTTATATCTCCGTATATATATATATATATATATATATATATATATATATATATATCCTTCCTCCTAGCTCTATACCAGCGAGGGAAACCCCTCTCAGGTCCATCCTGGGGTATCTACTATCATCTCATCATTTTAACTCATTATATAATTTACCACATAACCAACATACACCCTATTATTTATCTTATCTTTTATCACATAATATGCATTCACCATGCTGTTTATCATTATCATATAAAATTCAGAGTTAACATCAGCACATCATATATACACCAAGCCATTAATCTCACCAATTATCATGTAAATTCTCATTTATCACCCACACTCATACGCACGCCATGCCATTTTCTCATATTATAATCACATTAAGTTTCCTTTTTTATCACCCGCATATATATATATATATATATATATATATATCCTTCCTCCTGGCTCCATACCAGTGAGGAAACCCCTCCTAGGTCCATCCTGGGGTATCTACTCTCATCTCATCATTTTAACTTATTATATTATTTACCACATAACCAACATACACCCTGTTATTTATCTTATCTTTTATCACATAATATGCATTCACAATGCTGTTTATTCATTATCATATAAAATTCAGAGTTAACATCAGCACATTATATATACACCAAGCCATTAATCTCACCAATTATCTTGTAAAATTCTCATTTATCACCCACACTAATATGCACGCCATGCCATTTTCTCATCATATAATCACATCGAGTTTCCTTTTTTATCACCTGCATATCACTCACACCGTTTCATTCATTTCATAATGTTATCGCATCACATTATCACATCATATTTTTACATACCATATCATTCATTTCATCATGTTATCGCATCACATTATCACATCATATTTTTACATATCATATATATATATATATATATATATATATATATATATATATATATATATATATATATAAATATATATATATCGCCATTATTTCTATCGTATTAACACATCACAGATCACTCATTGTACACACACCATGCTTTTAATCTCCTCACATCAGTCATGTCATCGCACATCATACATACACACATATATATCCATATCAGTATACCTCCTCAAATCTAAATATTACAACCTCATAGCATATATATACTTACAAGTATCAACACACTCCCATACATGTATGCTAATTTCTTACCCCCCATAATTTACTCCGTATAATACTTATGAATTTTATTACTCAATACACTTTATACATCCCACACGGCAAACCATAATTTAAAATTTTTATAGCACATCATATTCATAATATAAAAGTGATCATACTCACCCGAGGAAACGCGAAGACCGGATGTGTAAACTCTCCGCTATTTCCCCCAAACTCGCTTCTTCTTCATATTACCAAGTTTTAACATTAATTAGGGTTAAAGATATTCAAATTACTATAAATAACAATTAAAATCATTCTAATCTCTCACGGGCATTTCATCGAACGCCTGGCGTACACACGATATATGCACGCGTTTCGATTGTTCCTAACTGGATTTTATGCCCATAAAATTTCCCAAAAATTATTCTAAATTATTTCCCATAACTTAAAGGGATTTCTACTACCAATTTGCATCATTTACCATTCCTATTATCTTTTAATTACTAAGCCAACACCCTAATTATTTTCCAATTTAATTTCATCTTCTAAAAGCTAACTCTATCACTTCTAATATATAGAGAATTGCCTATTCTCCTTACTACACCATTTCACAGCAAAAAATTTGCAAATCACATAAGCACATACATTTTAAATAAAATCCAACTCACCATACAGTGGATAATTTGAAAAACCAACACCGTAGAGTTGAAGAGCACCCTACAATTTGCAAGAACCCCCTAAAATTTTTGTAAAATGGCTTGGAATTTCATAGGATTCGAAAATTTCAAAAAATGAAGAAGAAAAGAAGGAAAGGTCGGTTGCGTGGGTTCTTGGTCTGGATGTGAGTGAGAAGGAGTAAGGGAGAAGAGCATGTTTAATAAATAAATGGGAAAATTTATAAACCCCTCTTTGACTCTCCAATTATTTTTAGGCCCTTACACTTCTACTTTTTATAATAAAATCCAATAAAACCCGCTCCACCGAATAAATAAATAAATTAAAGAATATACATAAAATAAAATTGCATATTTATGCATAATAATAACAATAACAATAATATCTAATAGCAGTAAAAGAAATGCCAACGACTATTTTGAAATTATTAAATAACGAGATGTTACAGCAGCATTAAGGGGCGGCCCGATTGGGCCGCCCGTTTGACCCGTCCGAACCAACTGTTGAACCTAGGGGGTTTGACCGCCAGGTTGACCGTTGGCAACCCAGCAGGTTGCGGGTTGGGTTTGAGCGGGTTACGGGTTAACCAAACCTGGTTGAGCGGGTTTTATACCCCCAATATTATGACTCGGTGCAACCGGTAATGTTAGCAGATTTGACCCGGGCCCAGACTGGGTCAAACGAGTTCAGGTTGGTGGCGAGCGGGCCTGGGCGGATCGCTGGTTGAAACGACCCAATTGCCACCCCTAGGCGGATGTCCTTAAAGGCATGATTAATAACTACAAACTATCAGGGTGGATTGCTAGGGAAGCTTGTGGTTGTAGCTGAATGGGCTATACAATCCTATAATATGCTGATGACACATTACTCTTTGATAACGGGGAGTTAGGGAAAACAGTTGCCTTCAAAGGAGCTCTGTGCTTCTTTAAGGCATGGTCTAGCCTGCGGGTGAACTTTCATAAGAGTGACATTATCCCTATTGTCATGTTAGAAGAGGATGCGCAAGTGCATGCATCCATCCTGAACTGCCATCTGGATCGATTCCCATTCAAATACTTGGGGTTGCCTATTCTTCCAGGTAGACTGAACCAGTCAGATTTGTTACTGGTCATTGACAAAGTGGAATCCAAACTGTCAGCTTGGAAAGGAAAATCCCTCTCTCTTGGAGGGAGAGTCACTATCATCAGCTTGGTCTTATCCAATCTCCCAACCTACTATATGTCCATCTTTGAATTGCCAAAATGGGTGATCCAGAGGATTGATCGTGTTCTGAAGAGATTTATCTGGCGAGGATGTAACATCCTGAATTTTCATTTATAATTAAATATGAGTTTTGTTTTGTTTCACGTGTTTTACACGTGCAAATTTATGTACATTTACCCTTAAAAATTATTCATTTTTGTGTCATGAACAAGTATTTTATTTCTTCTCTTTTAAAAAAGCCTATTAATATCTATTATTAATTCTTAAAGGCCTAATTGTTTAATTCTATCCCACACTAATTCAATTAATTAAATAAATTAAGAGCCCATGGATTTTTAGCCCACTAATATAAGCCCATTAGTTTATTTCTCATTTTAATGAAACAACTTGTAGGGTAGACTTTTTTTTGTAACAAATTAATTAATAACACATGAATATTTAGTAACTAGGTGTGCTTTGTGTGGCACGTGCATTGCACATGCACGTGCAAGTGTGGAGAAGGGGGTAGGCCGGATTGTGCATGGAGTGGGGAGAGAGGGAGAGTGAGAGGTGAGTAGTTATGTGGTCATGGGTAGTTGTTCTAACTCCCTAATGCATCCTAACCTCTCATCTAAACTCATCTATACTTGATATGGCTAAAAATAGGATTAAATCGGGACCGTTCACATCGAGACGAATCTTAAAGCTCAGGGATAAAACTGTAATTTCACCTACTAATGGGTCCGAAGCGGGTACTGGGTCTCCTTCTCACAAATCCAATAATCCGCGAACGGATCCACCTCAACTGGGTACGGGTCCCGACCCGATACAAACCCAGTCCGACAGGATAGAATTAGGGTCTCTGATTGAACCAAATCAATGGGCCTGATTCGCGACTATCCTCTCACCGGGAATTAAGGGATTACATTCCTAATCTGATTACGAGGATTTTACGTCTTATCTGATCACAGGATTCACATTCCTAATCTGATCCCAACAGCGACTATAAATACCCCCCACCGACCACTGTTACAGGTTAATCACTCTTTTTCCAATTAAAGCTCTTTCTTAATCATATCACTGGTTACTGACAAGAGCGTCGGAGGGTGTGTCGCCGGGATCAACCCCGGTGTATCGCACTTCCTTGCAGGTGAACGGTGGGAGTCAGCAGCCCAATTTCGACGAACAGGCTCGGATTCGCTATTCAGATTTTTCCACGAACCCATAAATTCTGTCTGTTGGCCCCCACACCAAATTTAGCGGCAACAGATTTGCGCCGTCTGTGGGAAACATACGAATAGCAGCCTCCCCTCCTCCCATTGGTCAGATCTCCTCTAGCCATGCCTCCTAGAAAAGTAAGATCCAGAGGGTCCAATCGTGGACCCAATCTCGTTGATCAGCAAGAGGTAGTCCCCATCCAACCCGCTCAGCAGCAGGGGCAACTTCCTCTCCAAGCGGAAGACCCTCTTCAACAAGATCAGCCTCCTCTTCAGAATCAACAACCCCCTAAGGGTCCCGCCGGTCCTCAGAATGTCGGTGCGGGGGCTTCGCGTCCTAACCGCAGAAGCAACCCCTCCATCAGGACTGCATTTCGGTACACAATGCCTCTTCGGATTCCATGGCCTCCCACAATCCTCGAGTTTCCGACCTCCGCAATACCATCCTCAATCGGTAGAAGGATGAGGATCTTCGCCACCGTCTGGATGAAAAGCGGGCCTGAGAGGGAGCCTCCCGCCAACAGCGTTCGGATGAGCGATCTCCTCACCGCCGAGACTACAGAAGGTCCCCTACCCGAAGAGGGATGAAAGAGTCCCCCGAACACCATAGGAGAAGACCTCATTCCCCTGCCGGTCGACAACATCCGAGGAACGATGAGGCACCCATCACCCGTGCCGAGTTCCAGCAGTTCCAAGCAACGGTGTTGCAAGCCCTCAACCTCCGACCCAACAATAACAATGCTCAGAGGGCTCCTACCCCTCCACGGGTCCAAAGTCCTCACCATCGGTCCATAACTCCTCCTCCGGCTCCTAGCAACCAACATCGCATGCCTAGCCCTCGCCGCCCAGAGCTACCGTCGTCGCTCCCCTTCCCATGAAGACGAGTCCAGAGGCTCGTTTGACTATCGTCGAAGGGACGATGCTCTCTACTGCCGTCTCCACGAGATGGAGAGGCGCATCGGCCGAATAGACAAGGATGAGGAGTTAAGAGAAGGACCATCCGCCCGAGCAGACCTCCCTTCTCCCGAACCATCATGGAAGCTCCTATCCCAAGAGGTTTCGAACCCCCGAAGTTCAAAACTTACTCGGGGGAGTCGGACCCCGTGGACCACATCGAAAGCTTTAAGACCCTCATGCTAATCCACCAAGCTTCTGAAGCTTTGCTGTGCAAAACCTTCCCCGCCACTCTTAAGGGTTCGGCTCGGGAGTGGTACTCCCGCCTCGCCCCGTCTTCCATATTCTCCTTCGAGCAATTCGAGAGCCTCTTCATCACTCATTTTGTGAGTAGCAGACGCACTGAGATGACTAACATCTCGTTACTCCAGCTCCGCCAGGAGAAGGGAGAGAGTTGAGAGACTATGTGAGGAGGTTCACTGCAGAAGTGAGATCCATTGCTTCCCTTGACCAGCCTATTGCAGCGGCCGCCTTCCAATCGAACGTCTTCAACTCTAGCCTTCGCTCCTCCCTTGCCAAGAAGCCCCCACATAATTTTCGCCAACCTCCTTAGGAGCGAGAAGTACATTTGGGCCGAAGAAGCCGAAAATCTCCCGGGCTTTGAGGAGACATCCTCGGGAACAAACGGAAGAGCACAAGCGAAGAGGGCTCCCAAAAATCCCAGAAGGACGGCAATGGACAGCGTCGCCCGACTCCTCGGTTTGAGAAGTTCACCCCCCTCATTGCCAATATATCAGAAGTTCTTATGGAGGTGGACAAGGAAGGGCTCCTCCGCGCTCCCCCGAGAATGAATACACCTGGCAAGAAGAGGAACAAGGATAAGTGGTGCCACTTTCACAGGGACCACGGCCACGACACGGAAGATTGTCAGGCTCTGAAGGAGGAGATCGAAGAACTCATACAGCGGGGGCACCTGACCAAGTTCGTCCAAAAAGAGGGGGCCAAGCTTCCCCCTGAGGAGCCAACAAACGAACCGAAGGGCCCGCCGAGCTTTAAGACTCAGAATCTCCCAGCTCCTCCAAGAGGTCTTCATCTTATTGTAGAAGTAGGATCCTGATTTTCAATAAGGCCGATGCTTGTAACCCGGTCGATAGCATGTAATAATGGCTCGCCCTATTGAAGCGGCCACATAGTTTATTTCAAACTTTACATCTTTTCATTGAAAATTATTGCTCTTGTTTCTCTCTTAAATGGTGGGTTCAGAGTCCAGCTTCTTCTACATGGCTGCTCCCGCAACTTACTAACCTTAAACAACGAGTTCGGAGTCCAACACTTGGCTCGATTCCTCTTCAAATAACTCGCTCTTCAGCGGGTTAGAAGTGGTTCGCCATTCGGAATTGCTCCCACAACCGTTGAATAACTCTAACGATGGTTCGGAGTCCAACACTTGGCTCGATTCCTCTTTAAATAACTCGCTCTTCAGCGGGTTAGAAGTGGTTCGCCATTCGAAATTGCTCCCACAACCAGTTGAATAACTCTAACGATGGTTCGGAGTCCAACACTTGGCTCGATTCCTCTTCAAATAACTTGCTCTTCAGCGGGTTAGAAGTGGTTCGCCATTCGGAATTGCTCCCACAACCGTTGAATCCCTCTAACGACGAGTTCGGAGTCCTAACACTTGGCTCGATTCCTCTTCAAATAACTTACTCTTCAGCGGGTTAGAAGTGGTTCGCCATTCGGAACTTCTCCCACAACCGTTGATTCCGTCATTTAAATAGCGAGTTCGGAGCACAACTCTCCCCTACAGTTGCTCCTCAAACTCGTCTTCCAAATGGCTCACTCCCAGAGCCGAGCTCTTCGCTCCGCTCGCCTCCGAAGAGGACCTCTTCTCAACGAGTTCGAAGCACAACTCTCTCCTAGAGTTCCTCCTCAAACTCGTCTTCCAGATCGCTCTCTCCCAGAACCGTGCTCTTCACTCCGCTCCCTCTAAAGCGGACCTCTTCTCAACGGGTTCGGAGCTCACAACTCTCCCCTAGAGTTGCTCCTCAAACTCGTCTTCCAAATGGCTCTCTCCCAGAGCCGAGCTCTTCGCTCCGCTCGCCTCCGAAGCAGACCTCTTCTCAACGAGTTCGAAGCACAACTCTCTCCTAGAGTTCCTCCTCAAACTCGTCTGCCAGATGGCTCTCCTAGAGCCGAGCTTTTCACTCCGCTCGCTTCCGAAGCGGACCTCTTCTCAACGTGTTCGGAGCTCACAACTCTCTCCTAGAGTTCCTCCTCACACTAGTCTCACAAATAGCTCTCTTCCAGAGCCGAGCTCTTCACTCCGCTCGCCTCCAAAGCGGACCCCTTCTCGACAAATTTGGAGCACAACTCTCTCGTAGAGTTCCTCCTCACACTTGTCTCACAAATGGCTCTCTTCCAGAGCCGAGCTCTTCCCTCCGCTCGGATGCCGAGCATGTGCCGATCCGACCCCAACATCAAAGAGCCCGGTCGGCTAACCGAGCAAGTGCCCATCCGAGCCCAAAAACGGAGAAAAATCACTTTTCCCTCAACATTCGCGTAAGATCTCGATCAAACGGCTCAGATCTCTCCAGCAGCACTAAACGACAAGATAGTGTTTTCTTGGAAACTGTGCCCGCCTCGAGATCCGCGCTGAGATCAACGGCTCAGATCGCTCCAGAAGCACTAAACGACAAGATAGTGTTTTCTTGGAAACTGTGTATGCCTCGAGATCCGCGCTGAGATCCAACGGCTCAGATCGCTCCACGTCGCTCGGTATTCCGAGCCGAGCGACTAGCGATCCGAGCCGCTCGCCCCCCTTCTTCGCCCCTAAGGTCTTCCTAGCACAAGGGTCTTCCTAGCACATCTTCTCCGCCCCTAGGAGTGGAGCTCCTCTGCCAAAATCCCCAAGACCAAAACACTCCTCAACTTCATGAAGACAAGGATGTTGCGGGGCCATTCTGACCATGAAGGAGGGTGAATCTTCATCCTACTCCTAAAGAGAAGTTGTAGATCTTCGAATTAGCTTCGAAATGAGGGGTCGCACGCCCCGATCGGACCTCCGTAGCACCGGGAAAGTGGATCTCAATACAGCTGCGCCGAATAGCTCGGAAATCCGAGCCGAGCCACTCGCGCGAGGGAAAAATCCAAACCGAACCCGAGCAACTGTCAAAATCGAATCCGAGCTCTTCCCTCCAGTCGGCTAACCGAGCAAGTGCCCATCCGAGCCCCAAAACGGAGAAAATTCACTTTTCCCTCAACATTCGTGTAAGATCTCGATCAGATGGCCCAGATCTTGCCAGCCTCGCTAAACGACAAGATGGTGTTTTCTTGGAAACTGAGCCCGTCTCGAGATTCGCGCCATGATCGTGATCAACCGTCCAGATCAAGCCACATAGTTCGGATCTCCAATCCGAGCTACTGTCCTACTGAGCTTCAAAGTTGCAAAAAAAGTGCTCCTCAAAATTTGCGCTCGGATTTGCCGAACAAGAAGCCAAAAAAAAAGGAGATGGGTCGGGTTCGGACCCGTTAGGGTCCCAAACCCGAACCCCTTCCCTTCTCCTTCTTCACCCATTCTGGCACAAAAAAAACCCATGCCGAACTCTTCTCTTCTCCACTGTGCGACCAAACGAACCAGAGGAAGAAGAGCCCAACTCTCTCCCTTGCCAAGCTCCTCCAACAAACTCCACCATTGCTAACGACGCCATCCCCATCAGCTCCCTCCTCGAGCTCCGCCATGGCCGATCACGATGCCGAGCTCTGAGCTTCAACATCTCCTTCGAGCTCCCTTGAGCGAGCTCTCGTCGCCAAACTCCGACGAGCCCTGACTGCATTCGCCAAGAGCAACACACCACCTTCACGAGCTCGCCCATTCGCCGAGCTCTTCGTCCAAGCTCCGAACCCATCGTCGGAGTTCTCTCGAGCTCCGCGTACGACGAGCTCCACAAGCTCTCCTAGCCAAAGCTCCATCTTCAAGAACCGAGCTCACCTCCACCCATCGTCAACCTCCTCAACGTCGAGCTCGCCACCTCCATAGCCGAGCTCCACCTCCGACGCCTCCCTCGACCAACCACATGGATGAGCTCCGAACCACTTCCGCCGAGCCTCCAACCTCGCCGACCTACAGTGCCGAACCCATCGAGCCGAGCTCACGCATCCACCTCCGTCGAGCTCCGCTGTCGACCTCCACTAAGCTCTCCGCCGAACTCCTTACTCGACGAAGCCGCTCGACGAGTCCATTGTCGAGATCCCCTTCACGAGCTCCGGTGCCCATCTTTGCCGAACGGTCCCTCCTCGCGAAGCTTTGTCGAGCCCTCCTTCGCCGAACGTCGTCGCCTCCAAACTCTCGCCGTTGCCGTCCTCCTCGCCGAGCTTCAATAGCGCTCTCAGGGACGGAGACGGAGTCGGGGTCGAAGGCTGAGACGAAGAAAGAGGAGAAGACGAACGAATGTGGGGTCGAGTCGATAAAGAAACAGAATAAAGAAGAAGAAGGAAACAGAGAAGAAAGAACAGCGTGCGGGGAGAAAGAAAAAAAAAAGAAAAAAAAAATTAACGCCCGGTCGGACTGCCGAGCAAGTCCCCATCCGAGCTCCAAAAACGGAGAAAAAAGCCGCCGAGCGACTACGACCGTTGGATCTTCCAGAAATTCGCGCTTCTGGTGATGAACGGTCCAGATCGCGCCACGTGCGCTAAATGACAAGATAACGATTTTTTGGGAAACGCGCCTCCTCGAGATTCGTGCCGGGATCCGACGGCATAGATAGCACCACGTGTCAGGTAATATTTAATTAATTAATTTATTTAATTAATTGTTTTAATTATTTAAAAATTCCAAAAAAATATTTAAAAAATAGAAAAAATTAATTAAATATTCTAAAAATAATTATTAATTCAGAAAAATTATTTTAAAATTCTAGAAAAATAATTATTAAATTAGAATAATTAATTAATATTTTTGATAATTAATTATTTAATTCGGAAAATGAATGAAAAATTCAAAAAAATGAGAAAATATCCAGAAAAATCTGGAAAAATCACCAAAAATCCAGAAAATTCTGAGAATATTTTTGGGTATTTTACAAGCCCAGAATAATACCGTTACACCGTAAGCAAGATCCAAAACTCCCGATAAAATTCCGTACGCCATTAGAACAGTAAAACTACTCCTCAAAGAGTGAAAAACTCAGTCTTTAGGAGTGGGGGGCTCGTGATATGGCTAAAAATAGGATTAAATCGGGACCGTTCACATCGGAGACGAATCTTAAAGCTCAGGGGTAAAACGGTAATTTCACCTACTAACGGGTCCGAAGCGGGTACTGGGTCTCCTTCTCACAGATCCAATAACCCGCGAACGGATCCACCTCAACTGGGTACGGGTCCCGACCCGATACAAACCCAGTCCGACAGGATAGAATCAGGGTCTCTGATTGAACCAAATCAACGGGCCTGATTCGCGACAATCCTCTCACCGGGAATTAAGGGATTACATTCCTAATCTGATTACGAGGATTTTATGCCTTATCAGATCACAGGAATCACATTCCTAATCTGATCCCAACGGCGACTATAAATACCCCCCACCGACCACTGTTACAGGTTAATGACTCTTTTACCAACTTAAGCTCTTTCTTAATCATCACTGATTACTGACAAGAGCGTCGGAGGGTGCATCGCCGGGATCAACCCCGGTGTATCGCACTTCCTTGCAGGTGAACGGTGGGAGTCAACAGCCCAATTCTGACGAACAGGCTTGGATTCGCTATTCAGGTTTTTCCACGAACCCATAAATTCTATCTGTTTAGCCCCACACCAGAATCAGCGGTAACAATACTAATCTTAGCCTTCCATTTGTCCTTGAAAAGTGTATAAATACCCCCTCATTTTCTTCATGAATTGCACTAGTAATATTCATAAGAGAAAGAAAAGAAAAGAAACAAATTGTGAGTAAAAAGATTGAGAGTAGTGTGAGTAAAAAACCTTCAGAGAATGTGTGTGTTGTTCTTGCACTGGAGGAGGCCGGCCTACATTAAGAGGAGCAAGGAAGGAGCTTAGGTTTCATCAATCAAGGAGGAGAAGGCTCATTTTCGTGGCACAATCTAGGAGGAGAAGGAACGGTTCGTGCGTTCAAGGAGCTTCCTAGGAGTTTTCTAATTGTTTCTTCAATAAGGTGGGCAATTTCTCAAGCTTCTAAATTAGATACCATGCTAGGATTTGGTTTGTGAACATGTTAGAAATAAGTATGATGAATTGTCATACAATTGTTTGAAGAGACTAATAAGAAAAGATACTCAAATTGACCCACATGAAAAATTGGCAAAATGAGTTGGAATGTATTAATTAGAATGTGTTATGATGGTTTGTTAGTATATTTGCATGCTAGAATTGATGAATTATGATGCTATGAAAAATTTGCTTATGAATAAATTGTAGAATGCAATATGTGAAAAATTGTGCTTATGGATAATATAATAGAATGCAAACTAGTACTCATGGATTATGGAAAAAGATTGATTTGTGGTAAAAATAATTGCCATTTATGAGTAATATGGTAGTCACTAGATTATCATCCATGTTGCTCCTTGAAACAGTAAGAGAAAGATTAATTTTGTAAGAATAAGAATAATTTAAAGAGCTTGATATTGGTTAAAGAACGAAAAATTGTATGAACTCACTATGAATGAAAGGAGAATTTGTTGATGAAAGATTATTCTAAAAAGAAACATGTCTATGTCGAAAAATATATTCATGATCTACTTTTTCAATGAACTAAAAAATAATAGTCTATTATGTGTTTAAAAATGAGTTTTATATAATCTAAGAAAGTATAAGTTACTGTTTTACAAAAAAAATACAATCAGGAAAATATCTAGATTTTATAAGTGCAAATAAAGTGAGAAAAATCAAGTATACTAAAAAGAACTAGAAATAGTACAGTCTGCACAAAAACATTTTAATCGTTTTTCTATACGGGTTTGTCACTCAGACCTACTGGTCAGTGGGTGCGATTTGGGGACGTTACTGTAGCCCAACGGAGCTTGTAGTATTGGGTTCGAGTCTCTAAAGAGACTTTGTTTTTCTAAAAAATGTTTTTTACTCAAAACCCGAAACCCAAACTTACATATAATTTACGTTCTGTATAAAACAGTTGTTCGGCTTGGACTTTTTGGTTCTCGGGTGCGACTTAGGACAGTCACTGTTCACCGAGCGGGGGTTTAGTTCTGGGTTTGATCCGGCCTCTGGCCCTTTTTATTTTTTTTTGTTTTATTTTTTTTGTATTTTGATATTTTAAAGAAATTTTTAAAGTATAAAAAAATTGAGAAAATATTAGAATTAATCTAAAAATGCCTAGACTTTATAAAAAATATTTCTATAATATTTGACCTATTACTAGGTTTGCCCGTTGACACATGCCTACGGCACATCTTCGAACGGTGCACCTTGTCTGACCATATAAAATAGTTTTGGAGGCCCAGCAAATTAACTGAAGTAGCAAACATGGAGCAGAAAACATATTATATAAAATAGTTTTTGAAATATTTTTAAAGTTTTTAAATTATTATTTTTTTTAGTTTTAAAATTTTTTATTTTTTTAAAAAAACTTTTAAAATTTTTATTTTCTTAATTTTTTGAATAGAAGAGGGAGGGAGAGAGAGAAAAAAAAATAATTAAATAAATATAGGAGTTGTTTTGGGTGGGGGATTTGAATTTGAGTTTTGGGGGGAAACTTTGTGTGTGGGGAGGGGGGGGGGGATATGTTTTGTAAGGTTAGATCTGGGCCTTTGATTTATGGGGGGATTGAAGGAGAGCCACTTGATAGCTTTCTTTGTGTTTTATATATAGATAATGAAAATTGGAAGTAATTTTGAGAAGGACTAATAAGTTTTTAGAATATGATTTTTTCTTGATAATCAAACACACAAATATTTTTTGGAATAAAGAGAAATTTCGTGTAGAGTTTTAAAAATGAGATTTTTGTCTTTGAAATATTGAGTAAAACAAAATATGAGATTGTTGATTAAGATCAATACAAATATGTTTGGAAAATGAAATAAGAAGAAATATGATGAAATATGAAATATGTGAATATGAATACTCTCATTTTAAATGTACATGAAAAGAGAATTGAGACTAGAGTTTTAGCTAAGTCCTCACATCGGCATGAATGAAATTTTGAAAGAGAAATATGATAAATAAAGACCAAGATTGCATCATGATTGATGTTTAAGACCGATGTAGAGGTAATGCTAATTCTAGAGTATTAATTTTTATTCATGATTCTATTATCTAAGGACTACACATAGTGGAGATGTGATGAAAGTAAGAGAAAAATACAAGTATGAGGGCCTCGGATCTACGGTGTGAGAGTATTCATAGGTTGCCTGCTTGATGTATCATGTTATGGCGTGGGTACATCTCCGAAATTATCGGCACCGTAGGTGATGCTTGTGGGGTATTTGGTGACTACGTAGTGCCATCGTTCCATGACAGAGGCGAATTGTCCTATAGGCTCTGCAAGATGCGTCATGTCATGACGTGGGATTTCTCTCCAGGCTGTCTGGGCCTGGGCTCGTAATTCATAGAACATCTAGGATACTTACCGTAGTTACCGTAGTAGTTTAATTCATGGTGAGGGAATCAACCCTACAAGATGAAGAACGATTAAGGGCTTGCCCTCGGACCTATGTAGTATGAGATGCATAGAATCCGAACAAGTGCGCATTAGTGTCATTAAAGTTAAATAACTGCATTAAGGACTAGTGCACATTCACACACGACATCAATCGGATAGCCCCCTTAGCTTTCTTTTGTGACAAGTGTATGTTTTCTAAGTAAGAGAAATTGATGTATTATATCCTAGCGTTACCACAGTTTCTATGTAGGATAAAGTGATTGACAAGACTAAAGAGTGAATGCTGCTTAAAGAAATGTTCAAGTTGTTGATTTATTCATGTATCATGTTGTAATTTATAATTCCACTGCATTAATGTAATCATTGTTGTAAACAAAGTTTTTAATTCCCTGTAAAATTATACGAAGGGAAGTGTAAAGATCGTGTGGAACTTCGAATCTAGTCTTATTTGGAATTCGGGGTGTTACAGAGGAGCTGATGATGATAGAGGGGCTACCATGTAATCGGGTGGGACATTTAGCGCCCCTGAATTTCCAATATAATATCTCAGAAATACGTGGCACAATTCCCAGCATCTATCTCAATGTAATAGTAAATATAGCAAAACACAAAAAAAATTCAACTTTTATTACAACAATTCTTTACAAATTACAGCGGAAAACAAACACCTTGAATTACAATTTCTTTCTTTTACAATTTGCATAAGCCACATTATCATTCTACCACATGTATCCAAATCCCAAGCTATAGGTACCTACCTGTAAAACATGTAGCTAGAGATAACCCCAACCAACAAAACTACAGGGGTTAGCCTATAACGGTGTGAGTGACATCAAAAGAAATGCAACATAATGAAACATAAAGAATAAAGTCATAATCAACACATACCAACAGTAGTAACGAATGGAATATGAAACAACAATAAATAAATCATGAAAATATCAAGTGAAACTAGACTATGTGTCAAGTGTAGGAAAATAGACAACGAACATGCATAAAACCAAGTCAAGGAAAACACAAATACAGTATGATGACTCTCTAATGCATACTTGTCGGATTCTATACATTCCATACTACATAGGTCCGGTGCAATCCCTTATCGTTCTCCACTTTATAGGGTTAGATACCTCCTTATGCAACTAATCCTACTACAGTGATAAAAACAAGATCCAGATTACTCGGCGAATAGGCCTAACGACCCTCGACGCGCAAGTATCATGTAAGCATAGCTCAAAAACTGGAGAATCACCTCCCTGCCGTGTACCCCACGAATAGACCTGCTGACCCTCGACGTGCAGATACATAGTACATCCGGTGAATAGGCATGCCGAACCTCGACACGCGAATGCACCGTATGTTTTGTGAATAGGCCTGCAGACCATCGACACGCGAATCATACCAACTGTCTTCTCGAGACAGAACAATACACAATCCTGGAACGCATCCGTTGGACTAGTCCCTAGAGCATATGATTACATTTCCCAAGTTCTATCACATCTCCACTAGTGCCTGTCCTTAGCTTGGTTATTATAAAGACACAAATTCCTCCTTTCTAGAGTTAGTGTATCCTGCCGGACTTAATTCCACAAAACAACCCCTAAGATCCAACTAGGCAAAATCCACAAAATCTCATCTGCCGTGTAGTACCCCACATTTTTAAATATTATTTTTAAGATTTATAAATGAATTAAAATAATTTCTGGTGATTTAATAAATATTTTTCTGAAGATTTATCCTTTTACATATGCAAATATTTTCTTGGGAAGTTAAAAGTCAAAAATTATTTTGGTAAAACTCATTATTTATTATTTGAGATTATTTGTATTTTTTTTAGATTTTTCCGATAATTATTGGACCTATTTGCAAATATTACAAAAGAAGGACTTTTGTGCAAAATTACCAATTGGAGTGAAAACTCTAGATTTTCAGATTTTTGGGCTGGGTATAATGACTAGTCAACTCAGGATTAAGAATTTTACTTTTTGTTTTGATGAATTTGATTTATTTTATAAGTTTCGATAAAAGATGATCTTTTTGCAAAATTGTCATTTTAAGGGGTAAAAGTGTAAATTTGTTTTCTGGGCTTTTCAAACAGTGTCAGCTGACTTTATGATGGTTTTCTTTGTTTTTAAATCTCAAGTAAATTGGTTTTATCAAGTTTCCAAGTATGGAGATCTATTTATGTAAAGGTATATTTTTAAAAGGAGTATTTTTGCAAATGTGTTCAAAACCCTAAAAACCTATATTCCAGGCCTATTTAAAAGGTGGAGTGCAGCCGTCTTTTTCTGCACAACATAAAGGATTTTACTATTATTATTTCTTGGAGTTCTAAAGAGAAGATCCTTGATTTCTTGCGAAGGAGAGGCTTTTCTTATTTTCTATTTGTCTTCGTTCGATCTCTTCAACAAGGTGAGTGATATATTTATTTTGTTTTGTTCTTTGAATGTTGTATGCGGTGTTTCATCCAATGGAAATCATGCTAGGGTTTGGGTAGGAATTTATATGATGGATTGGATGAATTGGTGAATTGGTGAATTAAAATTGAATCTTGTATGAAAACCTAGATATTTATGAGTAGAATTGTATGTGGATGATTTGAGATTGTTGAATGACCCATTATAAATCATGAGTAGGGTATTTCCTTGGATTTACGCTAATTTGTTTGAGTATTGTGGATGTTATGCATAATTTGCTTTAAAATGAGATTTTTGTTATTATTGAGTTTGGATGAACGCAACTTGATTATGGAAATGTTAAATTTGTTTATGTTCTTGAGTTAATCATGGTGATTGAGTTTGAGGAAGTTTGAGGAGGACTAATGAATTAAGGGATCATGTCTTGAGAATTGGATTTGTGATAAATCGAATTGGGTTTGATGCGATATGACTAAACTGGGGATTTTGTGATTTTGTGTGAGGTTTTACTTGAATTTGTATTTCTCCAATACTAATATTTAAATCTGAAAACTTTGTTAATTTTAATTGATAGATTTGTGAAGTTCTTTTGGTGTATAAACATGCACAAACATTCTACATGAAGATCGTATTTTATTGCTTTTAAAGAAATTGAGTCTTTATGCGTTTTCGAAGAATTTGACTATATCCCAACTTATTTTGGTATTGATATGGTTTGGAATATATAACGAAGATATTTTGATGTGTGGTTGATTCTTAAAAACTCTACTTTTGATATATGCAAAAATTCGTTTTCTATTTGAAGAAAATCAACAAATTGCTATTTTGATTAATTCAAGTGGTTTTGATTGGTTTTATGGACCCTTATAAATTAGAAATATACTTTTATAGAATTTTTTTTCATAAAGTAAAACTCCGTATCGGTTGAAAAGTGCACAACTAAAAACTGCAGTGTGCAGGTCGACAGTCGACCGAGTGAATTTTACAGTCGACCGTCGCTACCTAGCTGCTGTGTTTTCTCGTTTTCTTGAAATTTTAGGCGAAACAGCCGATTGACCCATTTTTACAGTCGACTGTCTCTGCTCTGTTTTGATGTTTTCTCGAAGTTTTGGGTTTTCGCTCTGGACTGTCGACCGATGACTTTTTACACTCGACTGCTACTACTTAGAATTATTTTCTTGAAGTCTTGGGTTTTCACTCTGGACAGTCGACAGATGACTTTTTACAGTCGACTACTAATACTTAGAATTATATTTCTTGAAGTGTTGGGTTTTCGCTCTGGACAGTCGACTATTACCGTTCTGACTGATGTTTTCTTGAGTTTTTCTGACGTTTTTTTTGAATAATTGTTTCTTTAATATTATATTATTTCAAAAGATGTTTTACTACAGATTTAAATGTTTTATAGAGATTTATGTTGGAACTTTAAATGTATTCTTTTGGACCTTATTTGAGTTATACGTGTTTTCAAAGGAATTGATGTTTTGTGATATTCTACAAGTTAAAAATATGATTTTCAGTTATTTAATAGAATTAATATTTATTTGGATTCTGGAATTTTATATAAGATTCGGGTTTTTGTTGATCTAAGAAATTTCTTTATATGATCGTTTTGACGATAGATTTCTGAGTTTTGGTCTTGATGATATCTCTAGGAGTTGAGTGGGAGTCCTGTGAACTGGCAGATGAGATTTGTTGATTTAGACCAGTTGGGTCTTGGGGTTGTTGTTGAGTATTTAAGTCTGGCAGGATACACTAACTCTAGAGATGAGGATTTTTGTGTTTTAATAATAACCAACTTAAGGACAAGAACTAGTGGAGATGTGATGGGACTTAGGAAACGTGAGTATATGCTCTTGGTCTGTTTAGTCCAACGGATGCGTTCCAGGACTATTTGTGTTCTGTCTCAAGAGGACATTTGTATGTTTGCGTGTCGAGGGTCTGCAGGCCTATTCACGGAGTATGCAGAGTACATTCGCGTGTCGAGGGTCGGCTGGCCTATTCATGGAATGTACCTGGTGTATCTGCACGTCGAAGGCCTTGCAAGCCTATTCGTAGGGTACACGGTTGGGAGGTGATTCTCCAGTTTTACAGCTATTCTTAAATGATGCTTGCGCATCGAGGGCTGTGGTGCCTATTCGCGGAGTATGCTGGATCTTGTTTCCATCAAAGTAGTAGGATTAGTTACATAACGAGGGATTTAACCCTATAAAGTGGAGATCGATAAGGGTTTGCACCGGACCTATGTACTATGGAATGCATAGAATCCGACAAGTATGCATTAGAGAGTCAACATATAACATTGATGTTCTCTTGACTTGGTTTTATGCTTGTGTTTTCCTGTTTTTCCTACACTTGACACTTAGTCTAGATTCACTTGATGTTTTCATGTATTACTATTTACTATCTTATATTCCTTGATGTTTCATGCTTTACTTATTGTTATTTCTCAATTCATTTATTCTTGCCGTTAATACATGTTGTTGACGACTCTATGCTCTATGTTTTATTTATTTTCTCTTATGTCACTCACACCGTTATGGCTGACCCCTGTAGTTTTGGGGATTAGGGTTATCTCTAGCCTCATGTTTTACAGGTTGGTGCTTATAGCTTGGGATTTGGATGCTTGTGCTAAATTGATGTTATGGCTTGTGTAAATTGTAAAAGAAAGTGTTGTAAAGAAGAAAAAAAAGATTGTAATTCAAGGTGTTTTGTATTTTCGCTATGTTTTTGTAAATAATTGGTTTAATAAAAGTTGAAATAAAAATTATCTGTGTTTTTTGCTATGTTTACAATTGCAATTGAAGTTGATGCAGGGAATTGTTCCACGTATTTCTGAGATATCATATTGAAAATTCAGGGCGCTACATGCAGGTTTACAAGAATCCCACTCAACTCTTAGAGACTCACAAATCGAACATCAACACAGAACATTTTATTAAAACTCTTAATTCCATCACTAAATCGTTTACATTAAGAAAACTCCTTTAATCAAACAAATCCAAATTTATGCAAATGTACACAAAAAATTCCAGAACTGAAATAAAAAATTAAATCCACTAAATAACTGAGTTTCATATTCGAAGTCATTGAAAAATCACAAAACATCATTTCCTTCGAAAATCGTATATATTTCACTTATTAAAGTCATAGAAATACGATTTAAATTCTAATATAATGAAAATATAACTCTCTGTAAAATACTGTAATCTGTAGCAAAAATTTCATCTAAAGCAGTAGATCAATAATCCATAAGAGCAAAGAAATAATCGTTCAAGAAATCAGCAAGAAAACTCAACAAAACAGCACAGACAGCAGGTGTCGGTCGACTGTCAAATCAGTTCAAAATAACGATGGTCGACTGCACAAGCCCAGAAAATCAAATTTATCAAATGACGGTCGACCGCACATTTTAGTTCAAAATGGGGCCGGTCGATCGTTAGCTGCTGCTCAACTAGTTTCAAAATTATTCTCTTTTCGACTGATACATCGATTTAGATATTTAAAAACATAATTTGTAAAAATAAAACTCCTGAAATGATCAAATACAACTTTTCTAACATACTGGAGTTTATAAAACAAATCAAAATCTCAACAATTTCATGAAAGAGCCATTTTTCATTAAAGACTTCTTCAACATCAGAACTATGTATATATATGTGTTCATGCATCAATTAAAGCATTAAAATCCAACAAATATGATTAGTATAATGTTTATTTCAATCGCAGTATCAAAACAAATCAAGATTCAATTGAAAACTACCAAAAAACACAAAATTCGATTTCGGCCTACTAGCATCAGACCCGAAATTAAAGAAACAACTTCAACCCTCAAAACTTGATCTTTTTTATCCAAAACCCCTATTGTAATTTTTTAAACACATACACAACTCCTTACATCAGTTTGCCCATGATTATATGTAATTACAACATGTATTAGTCAAGTTTTACTCACCAAAACATCAAGAACAAATTCTACATATGTAATCAACAGTAAAGACCCTTCTCCATTCAATTTTGTGCATCATCCATCATACAATTCATTTTACTCAATCAAATTAGTAAGAATAATAAAGAAACAGCAAACACATGATTTCTATTAGGCATTTAACATTTTAAATCTATTTATAACATTCATAAAAATTGCACTTTTAATTATCCATCTATCAATATATTCATTATATCATCATACAATCATCTAAAATGCATTCTAATAAATAAATCATCACACACAACATGCATAGAACAATAAGAAAATAAACATATATCACTCACCTTATTGAGGAATCAACCGAAATAATAAAGAGAATAAGAAAAGTCCTTCCTTTCGCATCCAAGATCCTCGCTTCGAAACTCCAAGAAAACCAATAATAAAATATACTTCTGTTTTTGCAGAGGAGGGGGATGGCTATAGCAACCCTAATATAGGCCGAAATCCGGGGTTCTAGGGTTTTGAGAAGATTTTGCAAATTATCCCTTTAGAATATATCTTTACATATATAAATCCTGATACTAGGAAATTAGATTAAACAATTTAATTGCGATTTAAAATAAAAAATACCCATCCAGATCTGGTCGGCCTTAGTTACAAATCTAGAAAACAACTTTTGTAATTTTTGCCTTTAAGTGGCAATTTTGCAAAAAGACCATTCTTTAACAAATTAACGAAATAAACCAAATCTATTAGAATAAAAAGTAAAACTTTTACCTCTAAGTTGGCTAGCCATCATGCTCAGCCCAGAAAACGAAATTCTGGAGTTTATACTCCAAGTGATAATTTTGCACAAAAGCCCATCTTTTTGTAATATTTGCAAATATGTCAAATAAATATCAGAAAAATTCAGAAAATTCATAAATAATACCTACTAATAAATATTAGGTTTCCTCAAAATAATTTCTGATGTTGAACTTCCTAAGAAAATATTTGCACGTGTTTTGCACGTGTAAAAGATAAATTTCAGAAAAAATGGTTTTAAATCACCAAAAATCACTTTAATTCATTTATTAATCTCAAAAATATTATTTAAAAATATAGAGTGTTACATTACTCCCAACTTAGAATAGTTCTGTCCTCAGAACTACTACTAATAGGGACCAAACGATATAAGCAAAAAAAGAAAATGCAATTCCATAAATGGAAATATAGTTTAAAGAATACAATCATGCAAGAGAATACAATTTAACCAAAGGAATATGATCATACAAAGTGCTCAGGAAAATCCCTATGCATGTGATCCTTCGGTTTCCAAGTAGCTTCCTCAAACTGATGGTTCCTCCACAATACCTTGACCATAGGTATCACCTTATTCCTCAACACCTTCTCCCGACGATCAACAATCTCTACTGGCCGCTCCTTGTAACTCAAGTTCAGCTGTAGACCTTTAGGCACTGACACCAACTAATGATTCTGATCCGGCACATACTTTCTCAACATCGACACATGGAACACATCATGCACCTGTGCCAATTCCTCCGGTAGCTCCAACTTATATGCCGTTTTACCAATCCGCCTCAAAATCCTGTATGGCCCAATGTACCTTGGTGCCAACTTACCTCCTTTTCCAAACTTGATCACTCCTTTAGTCGGAGACACCTTGACAAAAACTACATCCCCATCCTCAAACTCCAAGTCCCTTCGTCGAGTGTCTGCATAACTCTTCTGTCGACTCTGAACCTCGACTAACCACTTACGAATCAGCTCGATCTTCTCCGATGTTTGCTGCACAATCTCAGCCCAAACATCTGCCTCTCAAAAACTTCATACCCACAAACAGGTGTCCTGCACTTCCTCCCGTACAAAACTTCATACAGAGCCACTCGATACTTGCATGGCAACTATTGTTATAAGCAAACTCAACCAATGCCAAGTACTTCTCCCAACTGCCACCAAAATCCATAGTACAAGCCATCAGCATATCCTCCAATACCCGATTCACCCTTTCAGTCTGACCATTGATCTGCGGATGAAAAGAAGTACTAAATCAGTTCTGGTACCTAAAGCTGCCTACAAACTCTTCCAAAACCTCGATGTGAACCTCGCATCCCTGTCGAAAATAATTGACTCAGAATTCCCATGAAGTCTCACAATCTCATCACTGTACAGCTCTGCCAATTTCTCCAACGACCAAGTAATCTTCATGAACAAAAAGTAAGCTAACTTAGTCAAATGATCCACAATAACCCAAATTGAGTCATTGCCCTTCGGACTCCTCGGCAACCCTGTGATGAAATCCATGCTGATATTCTGCTACTTCCATTCAGGAATGGGCAATGGCTGTGACAAATCTCCCGGCCTCTGATTCTCTGCTTTGATCTGCTGCCAAGTCAAACACCTTACCACAAAGTCTGCTACATCCCCCTTCATACCTGACCACCAAAAGTGCCATTTGATGTCCTTGTACATCTTCGTGCCTCCAGGATGCACTGACAACAAGGTACTGTGTGCCTCCTGTAAGATACTCTCCTACAACCATCTGCATTCTCCGAAACACACAACCTCTCACCCATCCATAGAACTCCATCTTGGACACGGAACTCTGATAACTTGTCTTCGAAAACCTGCTGCAACATCCTCTGAATCTTTGTATCTAATTTCTGAACCTCCATAATCTGCTCTCTCAAAGAAGGATGCAACCTCAACTGAGCCAAAGATGCTTCCAAATTCAGCAGTACAACCTCATTACCTACCTGATCAAACTCTGCTCCCAGCTCTCTCAGAGTAGTGATCAAACTCGACAAGCTGCTCTTCCGACTAAGCCCATCGGCCACCACATTCGCCTTTCCTGGACGATACTTGATCTCAGGACGAATGTCTTCCAACACTTCCAACCACCTTCTCTGGCCGAAGATTTAGATCTTTCTGCTGATAAATATACTTCAGGCTCTTGTGGTCGGTATACATGTTGGCTTTCTCTCCATATACATAATGCCTCCACTGCTTCAAGACAAAGATAATAGCTGCTAATTCCAAATCATGGGCGGGATAGTTTTTCTCATGGGGACGCAACTGCCTTGAACCATATGTAATAACCATCCTTTCCTGCATCAAGATGCACCCCAAAACTCTGAGTAATTCATCGCTGAAGATATCATAGTGCTTCCCAGCTTGTGGCAATGCTAAAATAGGTTCAGTCGTCAACCTCTCCTTTAGCTCAAGGAAACTCGCCTCACACTTATCAGTCCAAGTGATTGCCACATTCTTCTGAGTTAACCCTGTCAAAGGAACTGCGATCTGTGCATAGCCCTGAATGAATCTCCTGTAGTACCCAGCCAAACCCAAGAAACTCCTGACTTCATTCACTATCGTTGGCCTAGGCCAATCCTTCACTGCTTCAACCTTCTGAGGATCGGTGGCCACTCCCTCCTTAGAAAGGAGATGACCAAGGAAAGCTACCTCGAACTTCCAAAACTCACACTTCGACAGCTTGGCATAGAAGTTATGCGTAACGCCCCGATTTCCTGTACTAGAAAACCGTGACATAAGGCAGAATCTTTTCCTTCAATTAGCCACAATACACAGAAATGCGGGAAAATTTAAAACTTTTTATTCCACACATATGTATTACAAGTCCGAATGTTATAAACTGCAATACATTACATCAGTGTTACAATAGTGCCTTACAAGCCCAAGTGTTACAACTTCTAATAAATTTACATCAGAGTACAATAAATAATATATAACACTTGGTACTTTCACTTGGATGCTTCTCAATATAAAGTAATTACAACAGATGTTACAATTGAAATAAAATCAACACTTTGCTTCTCTTGCCTTGAATCCTCCCTGAATCCTTACCTGTAGTTTTGTAATCCAGTACCTATTGAAGTGGGGATGTCAGTACCTATACTGACACTTTAAGGCTGATGACTAGCAGCGAATCTCAACTTAACCAAACAGATGATGAAAAGAGAAATGTGTATACATAATTTTGATGTATCAGTGTATGCTATGACTTAGAATCTAACGTAGGGTTAACTAATGAAATGAAGTACTTATTCTAATGCAAGCGAGACTCTGGAACAGTATGCGGCCCACACTACATAGGTCCATATCAAGTCATTCCATATTTGGGGATTTGAACCCGCATCATGAATTCTACTCTTGTACTCATCATGTTCCCGACACAATACTACATGACTGGTGAGGTTGCAGATACGGGTCTAGTTCCGCTACTGTGGTACAATAGTGGTGTTTATGTTTGCCACTATTTACCCGCCGAACCGGACCTCACTCAAAAGCCAACACGAACCACAAGATACTAGCCAACCTTGAGCTGTGCCCTCAACTCATCAGAACCTGACGGAATCGTAGGGTCTATTTCCCTAGAAAAACCTCCCGTTCTTATCATGGCACTTCAGGAATTAACAGCCGAGATACGGATCCCGTGCTCCCAACTAATCATGAAAAAGCATTGCCCGTATCCCTTTGACAGGGGAATACATCCCAATAATACTACCTTATGTCAGCCTACAAGAGAAGTCGGATTATAAGGTATCACCCCTAACACCAACTCTCACCCTTCGGCAATTCATAGATAAAAAAGGTTAAGTAACAGTTACTATCCTAACGATGTCACTAATCCTAACCAATCAAATAGGGTCGTACGAGCTACAGGGCACTCTCAACCTAGAGTCGTACTCTCAACTTACCATGAGACGGCACCAAAATATTCAAACAAGTGAGACATGCCACTGTGCTTCCAACTTATCATGAAAAAGCACCACACGTCTCTCTCTTCAAGAGAGTGTATCAATTGTTGACACAATATACCAAGTCTCAACCTAGACTTCACAAGATCTCCTCGGATCCACTCTTCGCCTATCTATTCAAGATAATTACTACATACGAGCCTAATGAGCTACGCATGAAAAAAACGACTAGATACGAGCTAGGTGAGCTACGTATGAGACGGATCGATACTTATTACATGACTTATGAGCAGAAGGAATACTTATTACTCATAATCGAGTGCATGATTCAAATCACTAATAATTCACGACAATAGTTAACATGAACTAGAATTTTCGTGTATAAGCTTACTAACAAAAACTTTTGATCTTTTATACACAAAAGCAACATAAAAAACCTTCTAACAACCTAGAAGCAATTAAACATACTACTCTTATCGGAATTCAACAAAATTAGACTTTTTGGAAAGGTGAGAATATCTACACAACTCTCTAGTTAACAACCTTCTCAGATTTAGTCAATAAGAGATAGAAAAACTTCGAACATTCTAAACAACAAGCTTCAGCCAATAAAGGCCAGCTGCTGTGACTTGTAAAAGTCTTAACCAGTGCTATACTTATCAAAATCTAATAAAATAGAACATTTTGGAAAGGTGAGAACCTCTAATACAACTTTCTAGTTGATAAGTTTTCATATTCCTTATGGAACTCAAAATCCAGCTCTTTAAACACATTTTAAGAACAACAAAAGACAGCAGATTTGCTGAAACTTGTAAAACAAATAACTAGTGCTATACTTATCGGAATCTAACAAAATTGGAATTTTTGGAAAGGTCAACATCTACTACAAATTCCCAGTTAACAACTTTCTCAGATTCTGTATGGAACTCAAAATCCAGCCCTTTGAACACAATTCAAAGAACAATAAAGACAGCAAAAGGCTGAAACTTGTAAAGCTCATAAATTTTGCTATACTTGTCGGAATCTAACAAAATTAGAGTTTTTGAAAAGGTGAGAACATCTACTACAACTTTCTAGTTGACCACATTTTCAGATTTCTTATAGAGCTCAAAATACAGCTCTTTGAACGCAATTTCAAGAACAACAAAAAGACAGCAAAAACAGAAACTTGTAAAGCTCATAACTTTTGTTATTCTTTTCAAAATCTAATAAAATTGGATTTTTTGGAAAGGGTAGAACATCTACTACAACTTTCTAGTTGACCACTTTTTCATATTCCTTATAGAGCTCAAAATCCAGCTCTTTGAACACAATTCAATAATAACAAAAAGGACATCAAAAGCTGAAACTCGTAAAGCTCACAGCTTTTGCTATACTTATCAGAATCTGACAAAATTGAACATTTTGGAAAGGGGAAAAGATCTACTACAACTTTCTAGTTGACCACTGTTTCAGATTCCTTATAAAGATTAAAATCCAACTCTTTGAACACATTTTAAGAACAACAAAAACGGACAGCAAAAGCTGAATCTTGTAAACCTCACAACTTTTGCTATACCTGTTGGAATCTAACAAAAATGAACTTTTTAGAAAGGGTTGAACATCGACTATAACTTTATAGTTGACCACTTTTTTCAAATTCTTTATAGAGCTTAAAAAATCCAGCTCTTTTCAGATTTCAAAAGAGGAGGAGACAATTTCATTTTAAGAAATTTTGAATTGTAGTTTGAATAGGGAATAAGATCAAAACCTATTTTTAATACTTTCTAATTGAATTGGCCACTTAGACCAACTGGTCGGAAGAGGCTTGGGTCGCTACAGGGGTCGGAGGTCTCGGGTTCGATACCCAGAGGCTGTGTTTTATTTTGTTTGTTAAAAACCCAACTAGCCAAAACAGAACACATAGGGATTATAACCCCTAGTAATGACGGTTGATAGCTTTGGCGCGTTGGTCTTGTGCGCTGTCTGTTTTGCCGCTGGTCTCTGGTTCGAATCTGGTTGGGGGGATTTGTGTTTAAAAAATGTTTTTTTTGGGAATTTTTGGATTTAATTGAGTTTTTAAATAGAATAAAAATTGGAAAATTATGGATTAATTACTGAAAATTTTATTAGAACTTTATAAGAAATATTTATACAACTTTTGATAAAGTGTGAATAAGAGATTGGGGTTTTGCAAGAAAGGACTTTCTTTGGAAACTAAATTGTCCTTTTAATAAAAGAAAAACAAATGGGAATTTTTTAGTTATAAAAGATGAATTTTTTGGAAGTTGTGACTAGTGTGATTAAATGGATTTATAAAAATATGTTTGTAGTAAGATTTTTGAAATGCGAATAATGGATTTGTGAAATACATGAATTGTTGATGACTGTTAATTGAAATTTATTCTTACACATAAGCTACACGTGAAATTGAGTTATTGATCATGATGAGTTATGAATACATGAATGCTATGCTTGTGAAATATGAGTTGTGATTAATCATGAAAAGATCTTATGAGTATGACATTGAAATTATGAGTTGAAATTGAGAATTAGGGTATAGCCAAGCCATATACCGGAAATGAAAAAATTGTGAAATGATATTTGAAATGAGAAGACCAAGGTTGGATCATGTGAATTAAATGAATAAGACCGGTATAGTGGGAGTGCTACATTCTAAGAGTTGATTTTTATTCATGATTCAATTAAACTAAGGACTTAGATACATAGTAAAGATGTGATGAAAGTAAGAGAAAAATATTGAGTATGTGGGCCATTGGATTGGTGGCATGAGAGTATTCACAGGATGTCCCATGATGAGTCATGATAGGGCGTGGATACTGCTCCAGAGTACCGTCCCGATGGTGACGCTCGTGGGGTGTTTGATGACTGCGGGTGGTGTCATGTGTAGTACCCCGTATTTTTAAATATAATTTTAAAGATTTATAAAGGAATTAAAATGATTTGCTGGAGATTTAATAAATATTTTTCTAAAAATTTATCTTTTTACACGTGCAAAACACGTGCAAATATTTTCTTGAAAAGTTCAAAAGCCAAAATTATTTTGTGAAAATCATTATTTATTATTTGAGATTATTTGTGATTTTTCTAGATTTTTTTGATATTTATTGGACCTATTTGCAAATAATATGAAAAGAAGGATCTTTATACAAAATTGTCATTTTGAGGGATGAAAGTGCAAAATAATTTTTCTGGACTTTTTAATCAGTGCCGGCTGGAAATGAATGGTTTATTTTTTTTTTAAATCATAATTAAATTGGTTTTATCAAGTTTCCAAGTATAGAAAACTATTTATGTAAAGATATATTTTAAAAGAATTATTTTGCAAATGTGTTCAAAACTCTAATTCTTCTAATTCCTACCTATTTAAAAGGTGGAGTGCAGCCGTCTTTCGCTATACAACACAAGGTTTTATTATTTTTTTATTTTCTTGGAGATTTAAAGAGGGGATCTTGGATTCTTTGCAAAGGAGGGATTCTTCGTCTTGCTCTGTTACATTCGTTTGATTTCTCCATCGAGGTGAGTGATGTAAATTGTTTTGTTATTTTGTTTTATGTATGTGGTATGTGGTGTTTCATCTATTAGAAATCATGCTAGGGTTTGGTATGAATATGTATGTTGGATGGATGATAAAATTGGATCTTTGAAAAGAATCCTAGTTGTTGTGAGTAGAATTGCATGTGGATGATTTTGGATTGTAGGAGAACCTAATATAAATTTTGAGTAGGCTATTTCTTTTGGATTTATTGCTGATTTGATTGAGTATGATGGATGTTATGCATTTATTGATTAAAGATGAGATTTTTGGGCTATTGGTGAGTTAGATGAATGCAACTTGGCCATGTAATTGATAATTTTATTTATGAGTCCATTATTGAGAAAAGTTGAGATTGATTTTGAGGAATTTTGAGAATGAGTAATGGATTAAAAGACCATGTCTTGAGGATTTGAGTTGTGATGACTAAAATTGGAGACTGATACATTTTTTTGATTAAATCTGGGGATTTGTGATTTTGTGAAAGATTTCATTTGAATTTACTCAAAAACTAAGTTTGATATTTGAATATTTTGTTATTTTAGTTTATGGATTGGTGAAGTTTTCTTTGGTGCACAAACATGCACGAACGTTTTCATGAATATAGTATTTTTGTTGTTTTAGAAGAAATAGAGTTTTATGTGTTTCGAAGGATTTGACTATATCTCAACTTATTTTGGTATTGACATGTTTGTAATATAAAACAAAGTTATTTTGATGTATGATTTATTCTTAAAAACTCTAATTTTGATATATGCACACGTTCCAGTTTTTATTTTGAAGAAGTTCATCAAAAAGTTATTTTATCAATTTAAGTTGTTTTTGATTGGTTTTTATGGATCCTTGTATATCCTATAAGTTGTATTTGATCATATTAGAAATATAATTTTTATAGATTTCGTTTTTGTAAGGTAAATCTTCGTATCGGGTGAATTATGCATGTAACGCCCCGAATCCCAAATACACTGAATTCGAGATGTTCTACAGGATCTTTTCACTTTCTTAGTACACTTTTACAGGGAAATTAAAACTTTTCATCATACATCAGAGTTTACATCATAATTACATCTTTCTTTTGCACAGCGGAAGTAAAATACAACAATTAAATACAAGTACAACAGCTTGATAAAATCTTTAAGCATCCAAATCTTCTTTAATCTTTAGCATGACATTTACCTGCATGTTAGACTGTGGGTACGTCAGTTTATTCAACCGACGATCATTATACACGGCCGTCCTCGCTTGCCGGAAATAGCATAACTTAACAATTCATATTTAGCAAACACAAGCTTGTCACATTCCAACTAAAGGGACTACCCTATTGATGTCGTGTTGTGATTGTGCGCTTAGTCCTTAATGCAGTTAATTATGTTACATGACACTAATGCGCACTTGTTCGGATTCTATGCATCCCATACTACATAGGTCCGAGGGCAAGCCCTTATTCGTTCTTCATCTTGATAGGGTTCAATCCCCCGTTATGCCTTAAACTACTACTGTAACTACGGTAGTGTCTTAGATGTCCGATGATCTATGAGCCCATGTCCAGGCAACCTGGAGGGGAATCCCACGCACTGACACGACGCATCGAGCAGGCAACCTATGGACAATTCAGCCTCCGCCATGGAACAATGGCACCACCCATAGCCACTCGAACATCCCACGAGCGTCGCCACCGGGACGATAATTCCGGAGTAGCGCCCACGCACTGTCTTGACGCATCAAGCAGGCAACCTGTGAATCGCTCTCACACCGCTATCCGTTTGGCCCTCATACTCGTGTTTTTCTTCTACTTTCATCACATCTCCACTATGTACTAGTCCTTAGTTTTATTTAAAAATCATGAACAAAATAATCACTAGAGTTAGCCTCTCCATCAACCGGACTTATTCATTTATTTCAACATGACCAACCTTGGTCTAATTTCAATTCAATTCATCTTTCTCAATGCCGGGGAGACTTAGCTACTCTATTTCAAATTTCATTTCACAATCCTTAAGTCATAACCACTTCCATGTCACAATTTCATATTCTTTCTTATTCATGATTGCTCTTTGTTCACAAGTCCATAGTGAATACTTATAACTCAAAATTCATATTCAAGGCCAACAATTTCATCCACATAATTACTAAATTTCCAATATCATACAATGCACTCATGCACTTATAATTAAACACCCATACTTTACATTTTGCACAATATTCTCAAGTGAAAATTGATAATATCATGTCACACCACAAAATTCTTTGTCAATTGCTTTCTAATATATTCATTTCAATATATCCTTATAAGGTGTAAATTTCATAAGTATGTATTTTAGAACCATAGCTTTACTATACTTTTTGTTCACAAACTATATTATATTTTCTTCAAATAATACCCAAACCAATCCCATAAAATTCCTTGTATTTTTATGAAAATTACCATATTTTTCTCACATTTTTTGGACATCAAAAACTCCCAAAAAAAATTGTTTTTCCCTAAGTGCTAGGGGAAGGATTCGAACCCAGCACGGTAGAGAAGAAGGCCAGAGCACCCGCCGATAGGCCAATCGGTGCTAGCGATTAGAAGAGGGGAATTAAGTATATATGCTATCAGTTCGCTGTTCATATATATTTATACACAGTCAATTAAAAAGATGGTGAGGCCGGGTTTCGAACCACACCGCTCAGGGAAACCGAACAGAGCCACCGACCGCCTGAGCCACTGGCTCAGGTTGTCACAGTATAGGTTAAAATCCATTAGTTTCATACTCGCACTGTTTTTAGAAATCAATTCGATGTTCAAAACAATTTGATTCATATTGCCTTTATATAAACCACTGAAAAATTCCAGATTTAATCATCTTAATTTAATCTTCAAAACAGCAAGTATAAAAATAAATTTTGTACTAAAAACATAATTTTTCCACCCAACTAATAATTTGTTTATTAAAACTAGCAAATCCTTTATTTTCGACATTGAAAAAGAATCGATTGATCTTCTAATCTCTCTTTTATCCCAAAATTTTCCATGATAATTTACTGGTCATTAATCTACATTCACAACACAATACAACTTGGATTTTCCCATACTCATACTAGCCAAAGAATTTATATAGCACATGAATAGGTGAAACTCAACAATTACTAAGTTTGGTATATTTCTAAATTGATGACAACAAGCAATTCTTTGGTTCATCTATGCCACTTCTACACATGAATTCAAAGCATTCAATATACTTTTCTATTCAATTTCCATAGTGTTAATATCTTTATCAATTGTCATGCTTCAACCACACAATTTGCAAGTAATTAATAAAGATTTTAACACATCATGCTAATCACATTGCATCATTATTCAATTAAACTAAATAATCATAGAAAGTGCTTCATATGGTATAATTTCATGCAAGCAATTCACATACACAATTAATCACATCCTTCCAAGCCATTAGCATACTAACTTTTTAATTAGAGTGGTCTCTTATTAGTATTTTCCATGTATAGTGTTATCAATATACTAGCATGAACCCTATATTAGAAACATGAATTGTTTTACCCACCTTAATTGGAGAGAACACAAAAGCAATAAGTCCTAGTAGATGAGAACACCTCCTCCTAGCCAAAGAGTGCACCACTCCAAGCTCCCAAGCCCTAGCCGAATGCTTCCCTCCTTAGCCGAAAGCTACCCTAGCCGAATGCTTCTCCTCCTTGGCCGAAAGCTCCAAGCAACCAAAGAACCACACACTCTCTTATCTTTTATAACTCCCAATTATAATACTATTAGCTTTAGAAATTACACTTTGCATATGAAAAATTAGCCATGAGAAAGGAGGTATTTATACTAAAAAATGAGGGGAATGGAGGGCTAAGATCATCTTGGTGGTTGCAAAATGAAAGGCTTAGATTCAAGTAGGAGTTAGGAAAACTACCCACCTCCTTGAAACTACCCCCATGTTCTCCACACCAAAAATTCAACTTTCCCTCCAAAGAATGCTACCCGGCCAAGCAAAAGAAATGTGCAATGCACGTGTACGTGTAGTGCACGTGCATGCAACTAGGCCAAATTTGTACATTCTAAAATTGTATAAAAATAATTTTGTTTTTAAAAAAGTCTTCTACATGACAAGTTTGATTAAAATAAATTAATTCATGGGCTTTCTTTTTGGGCCAAAATAATTATAAAAAATAATTAAAATAAAAATGCTTTTGGGCTTTTTTAAAAAAAAAGGCTTTTTAGTTAAATCAAATAAGGCTTTTAAAGAAGGCTTTTTGTACTAAAATAATTTGAGAAAATTATATTCAAACATACACATCATGATAAAATAATCCAATAAAAATATTGCACGTGCACAACACGTGCAAAATAAATAATTTCTCATTAATTGAAAAATCAGGGTATTACAATGCACAACCCAAATTGCAGTCTGTAGGTAAGACAGTCGACTGGTATGTTTCGACAGTCGACCGTCGCTACCTAGCTGCTGTGTTTTCTCGTTTTTCTTGAAATCTCGTGCAGAACAGTCGACTGAACCATTTCTCCAGTCGACTGTCTCTGCTCTGTTTTTGATATTTTCTCGAGGTGTTGGATTTTCGCTCTGGACAGTCGACTGGTGTCTTTTACAGTCGACCGTCAACACTTAGAATTATTTCTTTAAAAATGTTGGATCTTCGCTCTGGACAGTCGACTGACTCTGGTTTGCAGTCTACTGTTACTGATGTTTCTTGAGTTTTCCAGATGTTCTTTAAATGATTGATTCGTTAAATATTTTTGGATTTATAACTTACTATTCTAAATATTATTCTTTCTACAGAACATATGTTTTCAAGATATTTTATTATTGGATTTGGATTCTGAAATTTTATAAAGATTTGGGTTTTGTTGATCAGAAAGGTTTCTCTCTTTGATCGTTTTGACGATGTATTAGTGAGTTTTGGTCTTATTGAGATCTCTAGGAGTTGAGTGGGACTCCTGGAACCGGGAGTTGAGATTTGTTGAATTAGAGTTGGGGGGTCTTGGTTTGGTTGTTGTTGAGTAATTAAGTCCGGCAGGATACACTAACTCTAGAGATGAGGATTTTTGGTGGTTTAATAATAATCAATTTAAGGACAGGCACTAGTGGGGATGTGATGGAACTTGGGAAACGTAAGTATAGGCTTATGGTTTTGTTAGTCCAACGGATGCGTTCCAGAACTTTTTGTTGTTTTGTCTCGACAGGACATTTGTGTATTCGTGTGTCGAGGGTCTGTAGGCCTATTCACGGAGCATGCAGGGTGCATTCGCGTGTCAAGAGTCGGGAGGCCAATTCACGGAATGTACCTAGTGTATCTGCACGTCGAGGGCCTTGCAAGCATATTCGTGGGGTACACGGGGTTGGGAGATGATTCTCCGGTTTTTTTTTTAGCTATCTTACATGATGCTTGCGCGTCGAGGGCTGCGGTGCCTATTCGCGGAGTATTCTGGATCTTGTTTTCCATCACCATAGTAGAATCAGTTGCATAACGAGGGGTTATCCCTATAAGTGGAGATCGTTAAGAGCTTGCACCGGACCTATGTACTATAGAATGCATTGAATCCGACAAATATGTATTAGATAGTCAGCATATAGAGCTTGTGTTTTCTTGACTTGGTTTTATGCTTGTATTTTCCTTTTTTTTCTACACTTGACACTTGTCTAGAATCACTGGACATTTTCATGAATTACTATTTACTATCTTATATTCCTTGATGTTTTCATGCTTTACTTATTTGTTATTTCTCATTTCATATATTCTTGCTGTTAATACATGTCGTTGATAACTCAATATTTTATGATTTAATTATGTTGATTTGTTTTTATGTCACTCACACCGTTATGGCTAACCCCTTTAGTTTTGGTGGTTAGGGTTATCTCTAGCCTCATGTTTTACAGGTTGTTGTTGCTTCATGCTTGGAATTTGGATGCTTAAGATAAATTGATGTAATAGAGTTTTTGTGTAAAATTTGTAAAAGAAGTGTTGTAAAAAGAAAGATTGTAATTCAAGGTATTTTGTATTCCGCTGTGTTTGTAAAGATTGTTGTAATAAAAGTTGAAATAAAAATTATCTGTGTTTTTGGACTGTGTTTAATATTACATTGAAGTTGATGCTGGGAATTGTGCCATATATTTCTAAGATATTATATTGGAAATTCGGGGCGCCACAGATTTGGTATCAGAGCATGCTTCAATAGTAATAATAGACATAGTATGAAAAACCAACCTAGGTGTGGACACTAGAGCGTGAGTACCTAGGTGTGGACATTAGAGTATGAGTATCACATATAGTTGAAACATGCTGTTTGGTTTTGGATATGGTTGAGGTTTTGCCATAGGGTATTGTTGTGAATGTGAATTGAGTTGTGATATTCTAACTTTACCCTCATTTTGCAGTATTCAGTAGAATGACAGGACCCAGAACCAGGAATGGTGGTAACAATGGTGATGGAGGTGGAAGTTCTCGAGGAACTGGAGTTGATCTCGAGGCCGAATTTCCCAGGGTGTATCAGACTTTGAATGCACTAATGGAAGCTAATTTGGCGCAGACTCAGAACCAGAATCAGAATCATGAGGTTGGACCAGTGTTTGTTAACGCTGATCCTATCAAGTAGATTGAGTCCTTCAAGAGGATGAGGCCGCCAGTGTTTAAGGGGCAGTCTGATACAGATGAGGCTGATGATTGGATTAGATGGATGGAGACAATCTTCGAGGTCTCGGAAACTCCAGCAGCCAATAAGGTGAAGTTGTCCACTATGCAGTTGGAAAAGGATGCTGGTGTTTGGTGGCAATCGGTGAAGAGGACTTTGGGGGACCAGCAAATGACTTGGGAGGCTTTTCTGGAAGAATTCAGGGAGCATTTCTTTCCTTTGCATATTCAGGAGAGGAAGGCAACAGAATTCTTGAATCTGCAGCAGGGAAACATGACAGTGCGCGAATATGAGACTAAGTTCGCTCGGCTATCGAGGTATGCACCAGAGCTTATTGTTGATGAAGCTAAGAAGGCCAAGAATTTTGAGCAGTTCTTGAGGCTAAACTTGAGGTCGAGAATGATTCCTTTGGGCATAAGGAGGTTCGATAAGCTGGTCAGGAGAGCAGCTACGACAGAGGAAGACATGGATCAGTTCTAGAAGAAGCAGGAGACCTTGAACAAGAACAAGAGGCCAGCAGATGGTCAGAGTGGGAAGGAATTCCCAGCGAAGTAAGGCAAGTTTAGTGGGCCAGTGCAGAAGGCACCCGCAGTTCAAGGTGTGACTTGTTTCAACTGTGGAGAGACAGGTCATTATCAGGTAGCATGCACCAAGCCTCAGAAGGTGCAGGTTTGTTATCATTGTGGACGTGAAGGGCATATCCGACCATACTGTCCGCAGCTAAAGAAAGATGGTGCAGGGGAAGGCAAGGTTCAGAGGCAGGGACGAGTGTTCGCATTGACTGAGGAGGATGCGGGTAACTCAGGGATGTGATCTGGGGTGTGCAAGAATTTTGAATTCATTCATTTATGTATTTAGTAAAACTTTATTTGAGAATAAATTGGAGATTGAGTATCATTCTTCATGTAACAGGAATTGTTTTGGTTAATGTAATAAAAACAAGAGTTTTATTTAATACTGTTTTCTTGCATACATTTGTGTCGCCCAAATTTTTGCTAGTCTTAGGTGTGGAGCTTAAGGTGTTTCCAGGCAGGGTCTTAAGGTGGCTTTCCTTAGTCATGTCTTTTCTAAGGAGGGAGTGGCCACTGATTCTCG